>JBCIKM010482447.1:0-10189 GCA_039654465.1 Melibe viridis | reverse complement strand
TTCTTCTTCTTCTTCTTCTTCTTCTTCTTTTTCTTCTTCTTCTTCTTTTTCTTCTTCTTCTTCTTCTTCTTCTTCTTTTTCTTCTGCTTCTTTCCGCACCCGTTCTGTTGGAGAAACGTCGCAGTCTTCCGCAGCTCCTGTTCATCAGCCAGTATTTTGGTGTGGAGGGCTGTGGTGTCGGGCCAAATCGTCCTCCCAAGACGTTTTTTTATACTCCTAATTTTAACACATTGGTCGCCGGACTCTTGGTCGTAGATGAATTGATTTGTTTACGTGTTACTAGGAAAGGGCAATGTAAACAAAAGTCCTGATCTTGAAATGAATGGTGAGTTATAAAATCATGGGAGAAGACAAGAAGGTTCGTTGATGTTTTAATACATTGAAGGAGTAATGATAAAAATTTATTTAAAACAATATTTGCCGTAAAATTTTGTTTTATCCATTATTTTTCTGTCGTTATTTTGTTGTAGAGGGTGTTGTTGTTTTTTTTTGTAAAGGTGTTTGCATGTATTTTTTTTAATTTGTTATTTTTTTCTCGGCTGGGGGAGGGGGCGGTTGTTTTATGTTTTTCTTTCTTTCTTTTTTATTGTTTGTGCATTACTTCTTTGGGGATGGGTTTGTTTGTTTGTTTGTTTGTTGGGGGTTTAGGGCCCCACGACATACGAAGGTCATAGAGACGGTTTTGCTCTTTATTTTATTATATGCTTTGGCCTAAGAAGGCGGGGGACGGGTACATTGTTGAGTTGTTGTTTTTTTTCATGGGGGGGGGGGGGGGTCTCAGTTTCCGTCTTGTAAGAAAATGCTCTTGCACATTTATTCCTTAAAAATGATGATATGGTGTCTAGTGTTTCTTTACTTATATTCAGAGTACTTCCGCCTTGAAGGAAACAAAACTAATGGAGCTGTCTAGACTAGGTAATAACGCACTTGATCGCATGGTAAACATTCTGATTTGTCAGCCAATAATTGAAACTATCACTTAAAATTATATGCCATGCATTGTAAGGATGAATAGATTGCCAGCCTGCTTTCGCTCAATAAATCACAAAGCGACATATGCACAGTCTGTTCCACCGAAACAAGCAGTGGTTTTTATTTTCTATATAACTTATTGGTTTTGTTTTGTTATCCATACCCCTTCATACCGCCTTAGCAGTGTCAGGATCCAGCTCCTAGGAGCCCCAAAAACCTCTGGATCACATGAGATGAAGAGGGGCAGATGATCAGTCCACCGTGCCTAATCTTGCTTGGCGTAATGAGCAATATATAAGGGGTATTACCCGATCTTAAGTCAAACAATAGTTGCTATTGCCTTGGTGGTATCAGCTCATTGAGAAAGACCAATGAGCAATTTAACACAGGGCAGTTGTTGCTTGATAGATTGTTTTTAAATTTCGCATTGTTTATGACACAAATTTGTCGTGACAGAATATAATTGTTTAAACAGATCTGTTGTGTCTGAATGGGTGTTTATATATTAAAAAAAACAGACAATTTTCCTGAACTTGTGTCAAACGTAATTTTAAAGTAATATCAGTAGAACTAAGCAAACGTCATAATTCTGTGCCTACAGTGGGAATTATTTGACATAGTTCATATTGACGAAAAACTATTTTGACGTCCCCCATTTTAACTCATAAACTATCGTAAATGTTTTACTACCTCGTACATCGCATGTCAGGGCGCATAAAATTCAAAGCCAAAGAAGAAACCAAGGTCAAAAACTGAACGGATATTGCTCTACTTTGGGATTCTTTAAGACAAAATGACTTAGAGCCGCATGCAAACTTTCAAAACAAAGTATTCATGGACATGGAAGTTATTATTTTTTAAACGCTCTTTTTGTCTATTATTGTCATTAAATTGACTTCACATTATTGAACATTTTTGTGAGTTAAATGGAATGGGACAAAAGCTTGTGATAATTTATCTGCGTTGTCGGAATGTTAACTGTAAGACTTTTCCCACCATAACATTTTTCTCATCTTAAAAGAGGTAAAGTGAAACCATAACAGAAAAGTTCCACATATGAAAGACGAGCAACTAAAGACACGGCGAAGAAGCGTTTTATACTGACACAAGCGTATACTCCAAATTATTTCAACGCTATTGAAAACCAGAAAGTGCCAAAATCTGCGACAGACTCAAAACCTTGCACCGATGCTCTTTTCTTAGTTGAAGGGGGAAACAGTGCACTAATGGAAAATCCTCATATCGGCCACTCTGGCGAGATAAAAAAGCCACTCCAGAGTCAGTAACGCAGAAAATAACTCACCCTAATAGCTAGGGCCAAATCATTTAGGTAATTGCTCAATGGCTTGGAAAGTTCAAAAAGAACACTGGGACAGCAACGTTCTCCTCATTGAGTGCCTGTTGGAACTGGGTCACTATTTGAATAAATTTATAATAAAAGGCACAAGAACCGCTCAGAAGATAGTGTGACGCCTTTTTTTGTTCGTCAAGCGGTGTTGCCGTGGAAATGATAACAACTATAGATCTATTTTGTCATTTTCAGACAATTCATGTTAGATTCACTAAATTTCAAATTAGATATAGCATTTATATAGCTCTTATCCACGGTCATCACCATACCCTAAGTGCTTTACAAAACTATATTATCCCTGGCAGACAACCAGCATGGAACACATGACGAGACAAGCAGCCTGTTAGGTGCGTTACAATATTTCGGACAGAGACAAGATTGTTTGATCTACAAATAGGGGGACCTCCTAACTTTACATCCATCTCCGATAGGGTGAGGTAAGAGCGGTAAAGTGCCTTACCCAAATGCACAACGTCAGTGGCCAGATGCTATACATGGGGCAGCGGGTCCCCTTTTTAAAAAAAACAACAAAAAACAAAACGAAAACATAGAAGAATTTTTTTTGTCTTGGTTTTGGGTCCCAATCTGAATTGATGCACCGTAGCTGCCTTTTAGCAGTTTTTCTTATGCCGTTTGCTGTTTTCTCCTCTATCTCCTACACACTGCAAGTCCTTAATATTGGTTGCCTTTGATGCCGGAGAACAGAGTCCTTTTTTTACAAGACAGTGATAGAAAGCGTGTGGACTGCCGAATGCCAAAGGCAAAACATGAACTGTTACAAAGACAACACTGCGGCAGTAGGTGAGTTCAGAGAACAGAGCTACAGGATAATAGAAATAGTGTGTCGCTTTCAATGAATTATATTAAACAGTTTTTAACATTTCAAAAAAAATTATTCAATAGCTTTTAAAATACTCCATACCTTTTCCAGATAAAGTAAAAGAGGCATATAGCATAAAAAGGCCCGTACCTACTTGAGCAAAAAGCAAATATGATTATAATCTCGTATTTGTTTCTTCAAGAATGAAGAAGCTCAGTATAATAGAAGAAGAAAAAAAAAGGTTGACCAAACTTTTACCGTTGTAAATGAAAAAAAAACATTTGCGTTTGAATCTCTGCATGCAACGGTGATTGGTTGAGGTCGTAGGTCCCCTTGTTTGCGGACAACGTTGTCTCTATCCGGAAAATTGTAAAATACGACTAAGTGAGCGAGTTGCCTCGTCATACTTGTTATATGTTTGTTGTCTGCTCGGGCGGTAATGCAACCATGCCAACTAACAGCTGCCGATGAATTCAAACATCATCAAAGCCAACAAAAAATGAAGTAGCAATGGACACGACCTTTGAGAACAAACGAGAGAATATTAAGAGCAGAATCTTGCATTGGTTAGCAGTACCATTGATGACGTGGTTCGGCGGATACTTTGTGCGTCACAAGTTACTCGAGCATTGAAGTGTATGAGGAACTGTTGCAACCAGCAATGTTATGGGGTGTTCAGGCTGTGCAGCAGAATTATATTATCATCTGCTATTTACTTGCGTATTTGAGAAAAAAACATTTTTTTTAGGTTTTGGCATTGATCAAAAAGATTATAGGATCAAGAGCAGTTTTCGTCAATAAAGCAATGCATGAAAAGTTTTTGGTTTTTGTTTTTCTTTACATACGTGTGCGTGTAAATAATTTTTTAAACGATAATTATGATTACAATAAAAATGAGGTACATCTGCTCGAATCCTTCTTTCACCAAAACCCCACGGTGCTTAAATTAATACTTATACCGATTACACGCTGCCGTGGATAGAATCAATTAACTCTGATCATCAATAAAGGAAATTCTATAAGTTATCAGGTCCTTAGTGAAATGAAAAGTCGTCAGAAGTCTTTTAAACCATTTAGTGCTGGTTGTAGGTCTAAGGAATAAAGGCTAATTAGTGTGCATGACTTTTGCTCCAAATTCGCCGAAACTTTTATGTACGTGCCTTAAAGGTGCTTTAAATGAGTCTTTGTAACAATCAAATTGAATTTCGAAATGAATACGTCTCAGGAGGAAAATAATATAATATGGTGTATGAAATCTCTTAAATGACATTCTTCAGTTGGAAAGCGTATGTAAGTGTTTCATGTGAGAACACCAAAAAAGACAAGCGTGCATGAGCAGATACTATGACAGTGTGCTGTCTATGTTTTTCTCCTTTTGATCCTATTAACAATGATGTATACCAGGTGAGTCTCAAAACTGCATGTCATTCCAGTTTTGATTGGTGTTCGTGTGACAGATGCTGATGTGACCTAGATAGCTATCCAATTTTTTTTTTTTATTATTCACTGACAGAGAAATTCGTCGTTCTTATTAACCTTCCTTCCTTGTAATGCTTATGACAAATGCAGACGCACACACATATTGCCAGCACTTGTCGTGAGTTCGTTTTACCTTTGCTTGACGAGTATTATTACGTTGTCGGAACTGACATTTAAAGAGTGTCTGCGGCTTGAAAAAAAAAAGGAAGCGAGAAATGTGATCTTTATTTGGGCGAAATATGTCGGGCAGACTATTTTCCCCCAATAACATCTGAGGGATTGAGTTATGTCTGTGTGAACGTTTATTTTTCTTTCTGTCTTTTTAATTTTAAGGAAGCATTTACAAGTTTTCCAGAATGGGCTAAGTTTTGCGTATAAATGTGTTGGTAAATTTCTTGTTATGTTGTTATTGGGTTTTTTTTTCTTTTATTTTTGTCAAAGAAAATTTCAAGATTTTCTTACTCAAACTGTAGAAATGTATTGTCTAGTATCTTTACTTATTTTTGTTGACATGATTTTCTCGACTATCTTTTTCTTTTTATTGTACTACTTAGAAAAAAAGGTTAAGGAGTTTTTGTTTTCATTGTTCAAATTAAGCATAAAACTGCATAACGGAAATCCATTGCTTATTAGTGAATTCAGGTCATCATTATACTTACCGAGAATAATGGGCTTGCGGCGCTAAAGCACACTCATAAATACCACTGTCTTTTTGTAAGAGCCTTATCATTCTAAGGTTGAGCTCATATTTAACTATTCATCCACAAAAGTAGGAGTATTATGAAAACTTGATGTCATTAATTCTATTCCTCTGCATATTGACTTTGTTGGACATTACTTTTTAATGAAGTTGTCTTTAAAGATATGTAAAGTGCTTTAAAATGTTTTAATAAATAGATTATTTCAAATAGATAGTTACAATGCAAGTTTTTCATCATGCAAAAGTTTAAGGCGGCTTGAGCAGGAGTGTGTGAACAAGTCTTATAAGATGGTCAGAGAACAAGAAGAGATTATGTAAGTCGACGTGTTTCACTGACATTGGAAAAGAAACCAACCCTGTGCTCATCATGTGAGGCTGTTCTCAAAATTACTAAATAATTAGCAAAATATCGTTCAGATTTAGGCTTTTCAACTCGTCTTCAAAAAGCTATTTCATTCTTTGACGCACATCCTCAAAAGTGAAGGTTTCTCATTCTATGAGCAACAAATTTTGGTTAACACTTTTGGATAATGACTCTTTTGCTGCTGCCATAAGACTATTTATCTCCTAGTGCCGCTGGTTAACGGACTTTGTTGACATGGTTTGTTGAATATCGCATGTGTCAGTACCTACAACCAATTGACCGATTTCACTCAGACAGGAATTCCCTCCTGAGAGATCACGGATGAATAATGTGTGAGTTTTGTATTTTTTTCCGGGAAAACAACTTTTGAGGAGGCGGAGGAGTAGGA
This sequence comes from Melibe viridis, assembly GCA_039654465.1. Lineage (NCBI taxonomy): Eukaryota > Metazoa > Mollusca > Gastropoda > Nudibranchia > Dendronotidae > Melibe > Melibe viridis. Next base: position 4,115 of record JBCIKM010482447.1, on the reverse strand, counting down.
GGAGGAGGAGGAGGAGGAGGAGGAGGAGGAGGAGGAGGAGGAGGAGGAGGAGGAGGAGGAGGAGGAGGAGGAGAATGTCAACAACAACAATAACAACAACAATTATAGCAACAACAACTACAACAACCATAACAACAAGAAGGAGAAAAACAAAGAAACAGACGACGTCGAAGAAAATTCTGAGATTATGATTTCACTGAAGCAATTATCTATTGATCAATCTTAAATTCATGGTCATAAACATTTCAACAATTTTTTGTCGCATTTCGTCACCACCAAACGTTGCTCATGTTTCCTCCAGACATTCACTTTGAAGGCTACGCTGTTAGATATCTACGCCCCGACCTCACAAAGTCCTGGAAGGTGAGTTTGTCACGTACACTCAAAGATGATGTCCTGCCCTGATAAGATATTTAAGATGATATCCAGACTATGCTTGATCTGATTTATGAAAATGCCCTTGCAAATTATAAGTTTGTTTTGTTATCCATATCCCTTCATACATCCCAAGCAGAGTCGGGACCCAGCTAATTATAATCTCACATAATAAAACGTCCTCCCATAAGGATGAATGGTGATAATATAGTTTCATTTTTTATTGTAAACAATGATGATGATGATAAGATACGATAAAAATAAAAGACAAATTCTCCCTTTATTAATCCCATGGGGAAAGATTTGTCTTCTGGGTCTGCCCTAGGCAAACCAGGCTGGTGCCATGGCTCCGGCAGGAATCGAACCCACACTCTTCGTCATTGGACTCCTACACCTTATCTAACTAAGCCAACGAGCCCATGATGATTATGGTGATGGTGATGCCGATCTAGCTTCGGTGTAATTATAATTAAGTATATCGCTTTTCTGTCCTCCATCGACTCGCAGCATTGGGTGTCCCAATATTCCTTGAGATAGACTCTTAAGAAAATATCCGTAGAAACTTCTATTATGACAAAATTATGGTTCACTTGATTGACTGCTTTCATATTGTTGGTTATCAACTTCTCATTGGTTCAGTGAAATTAGACGATGGCGTTTGTTCTCTGAGTGTGTTGTGTGGTCATTTCAGTACACCTTGATGCAGGAACCCAAGCTTGACCAGTACTGCCAGAAGCCGATACCAGCCAACATCTAGTAAGTGTTCATCAACATTCATGTCTGTCTGTCCATCTGTCTGTCAGTCTGCTTGTCTGCCTGGTTGTCCATTCGCCGATCCATTATCATAGCCCATGTAAGCTAGAATCGTGTAAGTCTGTCTTTGGCGTTTCAACATCTTTCTTTTTCTTTACCCAAATTGACTCAGAGACTGATCGGGGACCGACACCCGGTCTCTGGTCACACCTAGACCCCGTGTGTGTCCACCCAGTCTTTGTTGGACTGGGTGAAATTATAAATCATTTCACATCCGCCCTCGAGCCTCGTCACCTCGCAGTCAAGAACTAGGTGGTCGGTTGTCTGGATGACAGATCAGACAGTGACTACCGTAGGGTTTCAATGATAACGTTAACTGAGACATGGATTCAACCAGATACGCCTTCTGATGGATATGAACTGAATGGCTTTACTTTACACAGAATGGACCGAGTTCAGGAAAGAACTCACAAGGAAGTCGGCAGTGGTGAGTGCGCCAACACCAACAACAGATGGTGTCACCCAAACAACAGTACAACAATAACAACCCACTGTGATAACAACAAAGAATTCATGACACAACCTATTAAGCATACCCATGCTATTTTTATTACTATTATTCGAGGATTTTTATTTTTGCAATGATATTCTTACTGCTTGAATTCCTTGCATTGGTGGTCATGAGGGAAGTAGAAAAAAATGAGAGAAAAATAAGACTCACCAGAAATAATTTATGGTATAGTGCAATTATTATTCACAGGCTAATTTTTATGTTATAAACACATTCTTACTAATAGAATTCTCATTAGAGTATAAATATTTTGGGGAGGGGAGGGGGGATTTGTATGTTCTTTACTCTTCACTTGAAGCATGTTTGAAACCAAATTTCCTTTTTAGGATAGGCAAAGTATTATGTCATCTTAATATATCTTATCTTCTCTTACATTACATTACCTTACCTTACCTGCCTTACCTTACCTTAACTTACCTGACCTTACCTTACCTTACTTAACCTTACCTTACCTTAACTTGCCTTACCTTGCCTTGCCTTGCCTTACCTTGCCTTACCTTGCCTTACCTTGCCTTACCTTGCCTTACCTTGCCTTACCTTGCCTTACCTTGCCTTGCCTTGCCTTATCTAAAAATTCTGCCAACGAAAACGTTGCGATACGTAGTGCATTATTACCTTGCATGTCAGTGAACAAGCAACTCAGAAATGAGATAATTGTTTTACGGGCCAGCCAAATACTCGTCGAGAGGTTCACAATTGTATTGTTTGCACCAGAGGAAGAGCCCTGTGATACATAATACAACTTTGATACTGCACATTCAGCGTGATAAGTTTTTTGTTTTGTTTTTTAATTTTGTTTTTGTTTTTGTTTCCCCCCGTTCAACAAATATTACGATCACAATGGTAACTTACAGTTCATATTATTTAGTGCTTGGCCACAAGCTCAATTGATCGAGGTCAGTCATTCTGGATGTAAACTTGAATAATATGAAGTGATTGATCAGTGATCGATAATAATTACCATTGATTTCCTTCTTCCAGTGCCCGCTACCGAGACACCTACCCACAGTACCACCGTAATGTGGCCGCGGAGATGTGGAGGTAATTTCCATGACGTCACGGGCGATCTTGGATTTCATTGGATCAGCAAAAGCAACTGACTTATCAACCCAAACAGAGTCTCCTCCAAGTCGTGCTGTTGTTTTCATCCACTTTGTTGCTGACTTCCTTTTTGCGGTCAATGATCCAATTAATTTGAACATGCCGATCAGTTTTGTCCTTCACATTGCAGGAATTGAAAGTTAATTACAAACTGTTACTGTTATGACATTTCATTTTTCAGCTGGATTTTTTTTTCTAGTACTATATCCAAATTCCTCCTTCAAAGGTTATTTTAATCATTTTTCGTCAAAAGAAGGCCTTACTAGTTGTCTAATTTTGCAACCGAACAGTATTAAAACCCATTGTGATACAATTCTTGACCCTTGTGGTCCCATCAGTATTTTAATGATCGAATCCATCTTATCAATTATTCTTGTCAATATCCTTATCAATTCATTTATCTGTCGATATCGAGAATCTTCATTTCATGCATATTCCCTTTATATGTCATATTTCCTTTCCTCTGCAAAAACGTTTGTTTCTTAATCTTTTTTTTTCTTTTTTATAATTATTGTTGAGTAGCCATGTTACTATCAGTTTGTACAGCTCGTTGAAGAAAACACAGTATTAGTTATCAGCATTACTTGCATAGAATTAATTGTATTTGACTGAGATTTTCTTTCTCCAAGTCATTCTTATTTTTTCCATTTAATCTAAGTGTGTTTGCTCTCAACATTCTATAAGTTGAAAACAATTTTTTTCTCCCTGTATGAAATACATAAAAGGGTTGACTTTAGGTGAATTTTCATTAAATTATTCTTTAATGAGGTGTGTAATGATCAAAAATAGAAAGATAAAATAATAGCACGATAAAGAAAAACAAATCTAACATCATGATAAGTCATCATTTCCGAGAAATCATCATTTTCAATAAATAACATCCTGAAAATCTGAAAAAGATGTCACAAATCACAACAATGATGATCAAAATCTTGTAAAGGTTTGATGAAGTTTAAAACTAGGTACAAAATAGTACTTAACTATTTAGTCAGTATTTTCACACTGTGTGAATTTGAGAATTTTCAAGGGAAATTCTAAATATTATCAAAGACAAAACATCTTTCGATTGAACAAAAACCATCACGATGGACTCTGATTTTTCATTGGATTAAAGAAATACAACCATTGAGGCACATTTGGATTTTAGTCATTATTTTTTTCTTCATTTTGGACCTCATTGCCACCGGAAAGATCCAGACGGCGAGGTTGACAACTGATCAATTAAATCAGTGACCACTTTACACAAAACGCTATATATATATATATATATATTTATTGCTTGAAAAAAGGCCCAAAACAAGAGCACTCAAAAACT
>JBCIKM010482336.1:0-10191 GCA_039654465.1 Melibe viridis | reverse complement strand
CATCATCATTATTATTATTATTATTATTATTATTATTATTATTATTATTATTATTATTATTATTATCATTATTATTTGTGTTATCATTATTATTATTATCAATATTATTATTATTATTATTATTATTTCTATAATTATTATCTCTATTATCATCATCATCATCATCATCATTATCATCCCTAATTGGAAAAGTCTGAGTGTGTTTTAATATACAGAGTCCGTGAGATTGCGGTGATGCCGGTGATTAAATTTCTTGAGAGATAGTAAAATATGTTGTGTTTCCAATATATATATATATATATATATACGTCAGTGATGAGATAATTAAATTGAGTTACTGGAAAAGTCTCATGGCCTGGTAGATACTGTTATGTTTCACGGCATGATGTGATGACACAGATGATCCCCGGTGACGGGATGGCAGGTTGAATCATCCATCCAACAATAACCATGGTAAATATATGCGCCTGACTGGGAATACATTAAACAATAGGGAGGATAATGGCCAGGTAATTAAATTATTTCAAACACGGTTTGCTTTTTTTCATATCAATAAAAAAAGACCGTAAAGAAAATAACAATAAATTGGAACGTTTTTAATTCCATTGTGTCTCTGTTTAACAATTTGCATTACAAAAGACGAATTTCATAATTTGATCAGACACGGTGAAAAAGTGTTTCGAATTCGTCTAAAATTTATTATGATCTTTATATTTTGCTCATAGGCAAACTACTTTTTATTGTAATCCAATATATTATTTTGCGCTGTAAAAAACATAGCTGAATACCGCCAAAACAAAACAAAACGGAACAAAACGAACAAAAATTCTGCTGAAAAACGAATACAGGGCTAAATTTAGAAGACAAACGTGTTGTTTCCTGAAATGACTGGTTGTGAACAGGGACTAGTCGCTGTCTTTGTCACTTTTTTTTTTTTGGCATGACAAGCTGCTGTCACTATATCATGTGATTATGACTAGCCCTCTTAATATCTTGGTAATGCTCGAGTCCCTGTTCCTTAATACTGCACCTCTCAATACAACGTCCGGCCGTGCTGTTGTTTATTTTCCCCCTTTTCTATAGCTTTATCCCTTTCCGACTCTGAAGAGACACAATATCCTATAAAACATAGCTAACTGTTCATCTGTGACATATGATCCCGGATATGACCTTGAACTCTGTGACTAGAAGACATCTGTTTTAGCAGCCCATTTACCTGCAGTGTAGGATCCAGGATGACAGCCTTGCACCGTGACTGTCTCCAGTTGGTGATGATGTCTTCCCCGTCGGCAAGGAACACCTGTCCGTGCATTGACGCCGCCCCTGTCAGGAGGGTGCCTAGACTGCCTGCAGACACGGGGACAGACACGGGGACAGACACGGACACGGAGAAGGGGACAGGGGCAGGGGCAGTAACAAGGAAAATAACAGTGTCGGGGATAGCGACAGGGACGGGAACAGTTTCGGGGATAGCGACAGTGACAGGGACGTCGACAGGGACAAGGAGAGAGACAGAGACAGGAATTGGAGAAGTGATAATGACAGAGTTACAGGGATCAGGGCAGGGATAGTTATTGGAACGAGGAGAGGAACGTTGAAAGTGTTGGAAACAGGGGCATGCAGAAACAGCGACAAAGACAAGGACGGAGACAGGGACAGGAAAAGCGCCAGAGACGGAGACAATGACCGGGAAAAGCAGCAGAGAAGGCGACAATGACCGGGAAAAGCAGCAGAGATGGGGACAATGACCGGGAAAAGCAGCAGAGATGGCGACAATGACCGGGAAAAGCAGCAGAGATGGGGACAATGACCCGGACAAGAGCAGGGACAGGGATAGGGGCATGTACGTGACACGTTGAGAAAAGCAATGAAAAACTGTCATTTGGCATAATTTACCAAAAGAATATGAGCCTCGCACTGTCTCAGTGTATTCATTTGGATTTTGAAGAAGGAGAAATCGGCTCTTTCCACCAGTATCAATTTTCATGCCCGCTGTGCTTTTCAAAGGTCCGACAGAAACTAGTATTAACAATAAACAAACTTGAAAGACTTGTTTCAACCCTTCAGACCAGATATATTACATTTGTAAAAAGACAATATCTCTGAATTCGTGGTTAGTTGCACATTTAGTATAATCTGAGTAATGCGAGTGAAAATTCATCTCAGAAAAAGTGAGAAATGTCATTCACATAGTGGGGAAAATCTCTAAGTCTCTACATCCCCCCTCCCAAAGTTTTGGTAAATTTTAATTTTGTATTTGCTCTGGAAAAAAACCTCAACAACAACAACAACAACAACAACAACAACAATAACAACAACAACAACAAAAAAACAAAAACAAAATGGTATAACATTCAGGTAGCTCAATAGGCAGGGTGTTTGACTCGTAGATCAAAAGGTGTGGGGTTAAAGCCCTCGCCAGGGCTGTCGTGGTCTGCCATGGACAACATGATGGGTGATTCCTGCTGGCATCGAGTGTAAGCTTGATGAACAACCTCTTTCCTTCATGGGTGCCTAGGCCATTATTTTATAAAACATGACTACAAAATAGTGTTTTTAGACAACGGATCGACACTGAAGCAACAGAATTTTTTAAAAGCCCTTTAATTGAAAGAATACCAAAACTGTGAAAAAGTCCGTTCACCGAAAAAAGAACGAGTTTTTTCTAAAGACCATTTTTGTTACAGAACAGAGCATTTTCAAATTCAAGTTAATCTTTATTTATCCCAAATGAGCAATTACTAAATTTTGCAGCAATCAGATATGTTGTGTCTAAACAGGTGCTTCACATACTAAAAGCAGGTAATTTTTCTCAACATTCCTAAATCGTCATTTTAAAATGATATCAGTGGAACTAAAAACGTCACAATTTTGTGCCTTCATTTGCAATAATTTGATACTGTTTATATTGACGATAAACTATTTTCACGTCATCATTTGAACCCTCAAACTATCTTAAAATTGCTACTGCATCTCCTCTCTTGGTGCGTAAAAAGAAGAAACAAGGTCAAATTATACGAAACGGATATTTGTGGTTTTAATGGAATTAAATTAAGACACAATGACTTAGACCCGCATGCAAATTTTCAACACAAAGCACTCATGGACATGAAAGTTATTTAGAAAAAAAACCAACAACGCTGTTTTCTTTTTTTTCTTCTGAGAAACGGACTTAACGTATAACGATTTTACTTGATGGCACCGAACACCTGCTGTGGTCGAAGACAATTAATTAACTGTAGCACAATGGGATTGAACCCCGTTGACGTTTAAGGTCGTCAGCGGAATAAGTGCTACCAAACAAACTCAAGTCCGTGGTCTGCACCTTTCCTTCATGCCCTGGACTTTGGTGAGGTGGTCCTTGCTGGCGTGACAGTACGATGTGCTGAAATTACTTGTATAACGACTTAGCCAGAGTCATTGGATTTCTCCTGGCTCTGCATTGGATAAAGCTTGGCAATAGAAACCGAGTAACGTTAGAAGCGTTTGCTTTTTGTTATCCATATCTCTTCAAACCGCCTTAGAAGTTTCGGGACACAGCTCCAAAGAGCTGGAAAAAACTTTGGATCACAAGAAATGAAGACAGGTAGATGATCAGTCACCCTGCCTAATTCTGCGTGGCATAATGAAAAATACAAGGGGTATTTACTCGATCTTAAGCCAAACTATAGTTGCTGTTGCCTTGGTGGGATTGGCTCATTGATATAGACCAATGAGCCAATGTATCACAGGGCGAACATTATAAGCACTTATCTTAAATGGGCAATGACAAAAATGATGATTGCAATGACACAAATATGGCCCTCAAAATCTGTAACTACAAAGAGCTTTTAAAGCACGGACACAGCATCAAGCCTCAATTGGGTTCTTGTTCTGGTGTGTGTGTTGGGGGGGGGGGGGATAGGGTTATTGAAACGAAACAAAACAATCTGCACTCACTAATAAGTCTCTGCGGAGAGTTTGGGAGAGTGTTGCAGATTACATCCCCTTTGGTCAGGCCCCAGCGCCTGCGCAGGACCGCGGCAAACTTGCAGCTCTTTTCCAACACCTGATGACGGGTCAGAACGGTGCGGGTCCCGTCCCGAGTCCAAAACACGAAGGCGGGTCGGTCCGGGTCCTCGTAGGCCATTGTCTCAAGCTGAGAATTGATGGTGGCACCGAGCTCTAAAGCAATTGCCTCATGACCGTCCATTGTGGATGACTCGACCGTTGTATAAAAGACCCGGCTGCCAATAGAGTGATTTGTGTGTATGTTGTTTTGATATAGAGAACTCACCTTAACATTATTGGAAAAATAAAACAGTCACGAATAAACCAAAACAGTACAAAATGTATATTTTACTCACCAAAATAAGCAAGTAGATTTGGCAACGTCTTGCCTTGCAAAGGAACACAAAAATGTTCAATGTAAAAACAATGCGAGCTGAAGCGATCACAAGAAACCTCCACTTCACTTATGGTGGTTGGGGGCTTGGTGGGCGAGGGGGGAGTAGTCGGTTCTGTGAGTGTAATAACGCCAATGTACCGTTGTGTTTGTGCTTTAATTCGTTAAGGAGAAGAGAAATAATTTTATCTTTTCTTCTGAGGTTAAGTAGGTCGTGGCGATAATTTCTACTTTCAATGCTTATCACAAGTATAATACACGTTACGGTTGTTCGAAATATTCTTTCACCCTCCTCTCTCTCCCTCTCTCTCTCTCCTCTCTCTCTCTCTCTCTCTCTCTCTCTCTCTCTCTCTCTCTATCTCTCTTTCCCTCTCTCTCTCTCTCGACCTGTCTCCCTCTCTTTCACTCTCTCTCTCTCTCTCCCTCTCTCTCTCTCTTTCTCTCTCTCAATCTCTCTCTTTCTCTCTCTCTCTCTCTCTTTCTCTCGACCTGTCACTCTCTCTCTCTCTGTCTCTCTCTGCCTCTCTGTCTCTCTCTATCACGACCTGCTTCTCTCTCTCTCTCTCTCTCTCTCTCTCTCTCTCTCTCTCACGACCTGCCTCTCTCTCTCTCTCTCTCTCTCTCTCTCTCTCTCTCTGTCTTTCCCTGTCTGTCTGTTTGTCAATCTATCTGTCTGTCTGCGTGTGTGTTGGTCACTATCTGTCTCGCTGACTGTCTCTCTTTCTGCTCTGTCCGATTTCGGTAATGACCTAATTTGTCCAAAATATTGATATGCTATGCTATCTGGAACGTTTGGGAGAACATTAACATCTCCAGGTTTATCAATTTGCGCCTCGTAGTGTTAGGATGTTGAGGTGCTCTGAAACATTATTCAAGGGAGATAGGGGGTTATGAAAAGTGTATCTTTCAGGGTTAAAAGGGTAATAACAGCTTTCATTCCCATATCTATTTGTCAAGTACAATATCGGCTTCTTCCATGGGAGGTTGCAGCACTCTGTCATATGACTACGACATGCCTTTCTCAAATAGGTATCTGAGTTGTGTGAGTCATTAGAACACGTATCATGTAACGCCAAAACTCTGTTTGTGAGTGGCCCTTTGACGGTTATTTGGAGTTCGTCAAAAATAATCATCATAATTTATTGGAAATACATTTCATTTTATTCATTGAACTAGCAAACACATATCTAGAAAACAAAATCACTTACATTGAACGTTCATAACGAAATTACACCAAATCCAACATTTCCTTCTTCTTCTTCAATTATATCGACTGACTCAGTGGAACTGAGTATTACTGTTGATGCGGGCATACTTTAGACACACCAAGAGCAAGTTTTGTTTTGGCGTGCCTCTTTGATCTCGGTCATTTTGAAAATTCAATGCAAGTTGTTTCCCGCGATTTTTTTTAATTTAGCGTACTTGAAAACATCCACGTGATAATTGTCATGCTTTTAACTGGAAGTGTACGATATGGATGAAAATTGTTATATATCCGCCATGTTGTAAATTTATTATATTGTTGCTTTTTTATTTCTTCTTTGACATAAAAGAAAATAGAGGGAAAAATCTATACCAAAAAATTATTGAGGTATTTCTATAAATGCTAAATATAGTCATTATTTTACTATCCATTGGCTCATCAACTGTATGGACTGTGATCAGCTGGTTGCTTTATCATTTCAAATTCAGTATCATTTATTCTTTTCAAAGTGAGGGGCAGGGGGCATCTTCTGAGTAAAGATTACTGTATTAAAACCGGAATTTACATGTGTGAAAACAATACAATACAATACAATAAAAAATCGAATTAAAAAGAAAAACATGGAAAATTATAAAAACCACAAACAATTTCAAAAACATGTAATAAACAAACTCTTGTGATTGAAATAATAATAAGAAGAAAAAAAGCTCATGATCTTAAAAATCATCTCAAAAATTGTTTCCACATTATATTATTCTAAACTCTTGGTAACATTACTATTATAATGATGAGACCAATTATACAGAGTCCAGAGCCAAATAGGAACATGTAAAACCATCCCATACCCAGAAGGGCCAGAAGGAGCAGCGGGTTTATCAAATTTGTTAAAACCCCTAAAGACGCCACTAGAAAAAAGTTTCTCATATTGTTTGTTTTCCCAAAAAGGTGCCCTGTTGACACTGCAATGAGAGGAAAGATCGGGGAAAAAAGCAACCCGATTAGCAGAATGTTGGTCATGTAGAGCCATCGACTCCACATTGGAGTGAAATACATCAAAATAAACAGCCACGAGGAGGCACTCAGCTGGGAAATCAGGGTTTTCTTCACACCAATCCGATCTGACACGAAACCCCACAGTGAATATCCCATTGAAGAACTGAGGACGAAAGGAATTCCAAGGAATGAAAGAAAGTGATCGTCCTCGATCCACAGTGCGCCATAGTCTTTGTAATAATTGAACAAAACCACTGCCGCGTTCTCGTGCATCACAAACAAGAGAAAAAGCGAGTGAAATGATGGCGAGGTGAGCAAACATTTTAAAGTCTTATCAGTCTTATCTGTCACGGATTTATCATTCATGGTTTCATGAACCACTCTTCCATTATCTGTACTATACCCAATCAGGTGATTTTCTTCTGGGTTTTCACTGGGTGCATCTTGTATACAGGCAAAAGAGATAATTTGCAAGACAAACGATATGGTCCCATAGCCAACGAAAGCCATAGGTACTTTATCCAACACTTCAGTCTGAGAAAACAATTTGATTGATCCTTCCTTTAGAGAAGGTGAGAGGTTACCAGGGTTTACGAAAACAGAGAAAAGAGGGTTGATGAACATAGTTCCAATGTAACCTCCACTCTGAACAAAACCGATGATTAAACCTAGATCGTCCTTTGCCCAAGCTCCAGCGTATTGTAAAGCCATGCCATTGATCACTCCTCCGCCAAACCCCGCCAGAACCCCGATGGACACCGTAAGCAATGTGACAGACATTCGAATCGTCTGGTAGGTCAGACAAAGTCCTCCTGCAAACATCAAGACTGCCAGGAGCAACACCAGGCGTCTGGTTCTCGCTCTCCTTGTTATTCCAGCTAAGAAGATGCCAACGAATTCACATATGAAGAAGATAGAGATGATCCAAGGTGTGTCAAGACCTGTCTTTGTTTGGCCACGGGCAGACAAGTAAGACAACGCATAGACACCTATGTTGCCCCAGGACAAAGGGACGTTGACTGGAAACATCATCAGGAAGCATACGCCCACCGTCAGCCATTTCTTGAATTTATAACTGCTACACATTTCCATGCTGCGGAGTGCTTTCGTGAGCTGTTGAATATGGATGAAGTTAGCGTCGTGTCTTCCACGACAGAGTCATGGTGCCCTAAATAAAATCAACAATGAAAATTTTGAAATGAATAATAAGTAAATTAACAGTGTCATTATCATAAAAACTTAGGAGCATATCATGCTCTGTTTATTATGATAATATGCAAAACGCGAGTCTATCTAAGCAGATAATGTAGGTAGAAGTCCCAACATATAGAAACATTCAAATGAAATCTAATGGGTTTGAAGCTTTTGAACAGAACTGTGCCAAGACAAGAAATGTTGTTTGTTTTTTTTATCCGAAATGGTGTCGTGGATGCTGAACGTGATTGCCGTGACCTCAGAGCGCGTTTAACAGAAACTGTTTGCACGGTGAATAATTGGTAAAAAGAAGACAAAAAAAAACTGCTCTTATTTTTTCAACAAGGGTATAAGAACTCTGTAAAAAGTGAAAACGTTCATTCATTTCTAAATTCGGGGTAAAAGAAAATGTAGGAATTAGTGCCAATCTTCGTTTGAAATTCCGCAATAAGTTCGCAAGCTCGTTTCTGAGGGACCCGTCCGAGGATACCTCGATCGTTATTTTAGGGGCGATGAAATATTATTCCATGATTGGGTGCGACACTAAGCGAGGTTCGAGAACAGAGGCCGGAGACTTAAGGCCGTGGGAAATCGCCAGTGACGACAAAAAACGTGTACGGTGGATCGGCTATATAAGGTGAGTTAGGCCTTTGTCCTTGTTGCTGGTCATGAGTCCAGACGACAAATTTCCTCATTCAAGTTTGCACTGGGGGGGGGGGGGGGTTTCTTTGCCACTAACTAAAACAACTTGGAGTGAATTGCAGTCTTGAATGGTCCGCGGAAACAAAATAATATCAAATTTGTATGTGTATGTGGTTTGTTGCCAAATTGTTGACACTCGTGTGTTACTGTTCTCTTTGATTGTGACTGAAAAATTATCCTACTCATACAGTCATCTGGTTAATAATTACTGGAGAAGGAGGAAGCATGCATGCAGTAAGTATGAAATGAAGGGGTGTGCTGGTGAGTGCATCGCGAGGTATCTATTGTTTCAACACCAGTTTGCTTTACTCAGGTAAGGTCACCAAACCCTTTATTATGAGACACACACACACACGCGCGCGCGCGCACACACACACACACGCACACGCACATACGCACACACACGCAGACACACCCCCCCACACACACACACATACGCACACACACATACGCACACACACGCACACGCACACACACACACACACACACACACACACACACACACACCTAAATCCTGACAAGGGCTCTGATGGAGATGCTACTGCTGCATAAGGCCCTGGTGTGTTCGGATGTTGTCGTGGAGCATGACGTCTTCCTCCAAATAGAGGAAAATGAAGAGCAAATAGTATAGATCTATGGCTTTGACTCACCTCGGCACTGTGTCTATACTATTTGCTCTTCATTTTCATCTATTACCAGTGCCTGCTCCTCTTTTCTCCAAATAGAGGAACAAGCGGCAGCCAGCAGACTACCCAACCCCAGCACCCAGGTACAACTCCTCGTACGTGTGCAGAAAGGAAGACTGGAGGACCTGAATGTTGGAAATCATGGACACGATGAAGACCGGAGCAGATTTTTTTCTACTCTGTCTACCTATACCGATTGACTTGATAGACATTTTGGACTCCCGGTCTCTCCCAGTCTCTCATCACATCTGAATTCCATATCTTTCTCGCCAGTCTTGATAAGACTTGATAAAATAATGCATGCACTACATCATATCCGCCAGTCATTTTCGTTACCCTGCATTCCAGGACGAGATGATCCGCCGTTTGGCAGAGAGGACAGTAACATTGGAAACTAAAAACAAAATAAAAATTATCCGTGCGCGTTTGGCGACTAGTCGACTAGGACAAAGCACCATAGGTCCGGAAACCCTGTATCCCCCAATATGTGCCATGCCCCAATGGACATGCCTGGGACAAAGTATCAAGTGATGAAGCTGAATACCACACCATCACCCTACAGTTTAGATGAAACTCATCTATCTTTGTGCAGTTTGATCCCCAATCCCTGAAAATTGTGTACTCACATTATAATTTGAACAGAAAATTAGTTTTCCGCTAAGTGTTCCTTAACAAACCCTAGTAGACATTCTCCAAACATCCTGAACATACGAGATACATCCTCGATAGAAATGCTTTGTCCATTTTGATCACCTTACATACAAGATGCATCAACTTATATCCCTTCTATTTCTGCACTACCAACGACGCATGGACGTTCCATGTACCTCATTATCTTTTCTACCCCTTTCAGTTTTCAGTTGCAGAGGATGTGAGTTGCACGGATGTAGATAGGATACAGCGGACGTTTAAAGGATGACACCCTGTTGCTCGTATTTATCGCGTATCTATATTACTATATCGTAAACAGAGAAGTAATGGCCGTGGAGGTCGATATTTTTAGACAATGTATTATTTTTCTGTATTTT
>JBCIKM010482225.1:0-10195 GCA_039654465.1 Melibe viridis | reverse complement strand
TGTACCAAAAGGCATGAAATAAGGGATGACCACTGTAACCTAAACAAGACAACAAAAACTGGACTCAGGACAGAAAGTGTAGGGGAAAAAGTAAGACAAAAAGCTTCAATGAAAGAAAAGAAACAGAAGTAGAAGAGGTACCAAGGATGCCTCCAACCTCAATTCCTCAGTGGACAGACAACGCAGCCTAATGTATTTCAAGCATTAAACTAATTTTGTTGGTTGGTTTTACTGTGGTGTCGATGGGTCAGTGGTTAACAAACTCACTACATGCGAGACCCAAGCAATCACGATCATAGCGAGTGTCTGGAGTGGTGACATGTGGGGTCACTTCCCAGCCCCACTGTCCCATGTATAGCCTCTGGCCGTTAACATGCCCTTGGGCAAGGCACTTAACCACATTTACCTCATCCTACTAGAGCTGGATGTAAAGCTTGGAGGTTCTCCTGGTTGTCAATCAAACAACCTTGTCTCTGTCCAAAATATTGTAACATCCCTAACAGATTGTTTGCCTTGTCATGTGTTACATGTTGGTTGTCTGCCAGGGATATGGTATCATCAAGCCCTTAGAGCGTGGTGACGACAATGAATGAGCACTCTATCAATGTCTATATGTCTTTTACCGATGTTAAGAAATTGAGAATCATATTCGCTAGAAAGACAACATTTTATTGGTTTTTTTTTTAATTTTACAAGACTTGTATGCCTCTTGAATTCAAGTTTCAAAACCTTCTCTTTCAGTCTGTAAGATCTTTTTCAGAGAGCTCTTTATAAGCTTGCTCCACTTGATAATAAATACAATTTCAAAATGTCGGAGGATAAAAAACAAATGCAACAAGTTTTGAACTTCCCCTGTCTATAACCAAATGTATCACTGGTAAATTTTTAGAAAAGCAGGATTTTTTTAATGAAAAATTAATGTTGCATTCAAAATTATTTAAAACAAACCTTGTAAATCTCTCATGATGCAACCAAAATAATTTCAGACCTTGTTTTTGCCTTTGTGAACACATTTTACGTGAGAAATGTGAGAGAAACCTTGTATTAATCTATGATTGCAGGCTTCAGAAATGGAACAAAAAGGAGGAATTCAAAGAAAAAAACTGGCACCTGAGCCATAAGACTTGATCCTTCCCCCCCATCCCTTCTCCCCCCTGACCTACCTGTTCTCTTGAACCACTCTCAGCCTGGGCCCCTGGGGCACCACCAGTCCCAGGTGTGACCTAAGCCGGCAGTTTGTGGGACCTGTGTGGGGCCACACGTGGATGCCAGGACTCATTACAGAGAACTTCACCTGGACAAAAAAAACAAAACGGAATAGAGTAGGAGCTGGCACTGGAAATAGATGACAATAAGAGAAAACGGTGCAGACACATTGCAGAGAGTGAAAAATAGCTCAGTAGGTAGGCCATGGTAGGCCCCAGGTTCAATTCCCTCCTTCTGGGTTTTTTTTCTTCCTTTCTTTCCATGGCTTTGAATCATCTCGGCACTCTGTCTTTATCGTTTTCTTAATGAAAAAAAAGACCAAACAACAATGGGATATCAGATGGGTTAGAAAGCACATTAGTTAGTCATCCTGTTCATACATACACTTATTCTGTTGAGGGATGCCCTCTTTTCAAGATAACGGATCCAGAACTTTATTAAAAATGAACCTGCAATTTTTCAAGTATATATTTTTTATTTATCTGTTTGAAAAATGCAAGAGCAAAATTGCGAAAAACAAGCCATGTGCTGCTTTGAAAAGAAATTAACTGTTGCTAGGTACTTCTAAAGCCATAAACATTGTCTGTATTTGCTTTTCACCTGTAGTATTTTTGAAAGCAAGGGATCAGCACATTAAAATGACACCATGCCCCACATATTCCCATGTCAACTCACCTGTCCCCTGGTGCAGCCCCTTGCCTCCGGCATCTGGTCTATCAAGGCACACGTCTTAGGGGTTCTGGCACAGTTCTCCTTCAGCTTACGACCTGAGGGTTAACACAACAGATGCTATGACCGGAGGATTAACATTATAGTGTTATGACTGAGGATAAACAGACTATAACAACCTGAGGATTGACACTGCAGATGTCACGACTTGAGGATTAACACTACAGATGTCACGACCTGAGGATTAACACTACAGATGTCACGACCTGAGGATTAACACTACAGATGTTACGACTTGAGGATTAACACTACAGATGTCACGACTTGAGGATTAACACTACAGATGTCACGACCTGAGGATTTACACAACAAAATTAACTCCCAGACTGACCCTGTTGGAACAAGGTGAGCTGCTGCCAGTCCCCGGTGTCACGCAGGTTTTCCTCTTCCGGGACAAAGCCTCCACTGGTGGCGTTGAGTTGAGACAGACCCTCATCGCGGATCATCTCCCAGTTCTTCTCCAACACCTGGCACAGGGAAGAAGAAGAAACCATTTCTCAATGTCAAAGACTTTTTAAAAATAAAAATGAAGTTCATTTAAGCATTGGACTTTTTCTCTAGGGCTCTGTCTCAAGGGACGACTGGGACAGCCCAGACGTCTGCTTCAGTGCAACACCGTGGTGAGATAGTTTCAGCAGGATTTGAACCAACACCTTTCTGCATGGAGGTACAAAGCAATACCAATAGAGCCACTATTTCCACACCATACCTCTTTCTTGTCTGTCTTTAAAGCTGTTCTTCAGACAAAACAAAACAAAACAAAAATCTTAAACTAAAGTTAAAGAAGATGGTGAAGCTTCTGATTCAGAAATGTGGTATCATAAAATACTTTGTAAATGCTATCTTTTCTGTTTCTTTACATCTCTCTCTTCACTTTGATATACCTCTGGTACCCAGCATGTTCTAGGTCAGGTAGTTAAAGGAGAGGGGGGGGGGGGGTGAGCGAATGTGAGGGTGTAAGGGGGGTCAGAGAGGGGTGGTCAAGTGTCTGCATCTCTGCCCTTACCTTGATGTATTGTTGGTAGCCAGTTTGATCTGGGGTCCAGAAGGGCTGTCCAGTCAGGGAGTTCACGTTGTACAGAGATCGCTGCCACTGGGACAGGAACAAGCCTCTCTCCTCTCCCTCCTTGAAGTAGTGACGAGCCTGAAACACAAAATAGAATAGAGTAGAATAAATCTTTTTTGTCTATAACAGCCACATTGTGTTATTTTCCAATCATATTTACTTATATAATATAACATCAATCATGCAATGGAAAGTTGGATATTGCAGCAAACCTAGGCTTGAACGTGTCAGGACTGAGACCTGTTTCTGAAAAAAATCTCTCCCTCCCCTCCCACTCAACCCACACTTAGATCCTAAGGAAATCTATAGTTAGTAACTGACTGTCAGCAATACATAGTAGAATAAAGAAGACTTTATAATTTCCAACCCAACTAAAATGATTCTGCAAATAGACAAAGGAGACAGGTGGGCAGCTCTTCTGTTTGGGCCTAACTCACCTCCTGGTCCTTGCCCACTCTGAGCAGTGCGTCGCCAAGTCGCACGTAGAACCTGCCATCACTGGTGCCCTCCTCACGGCTCTCAATGCCCTCACGCAGTAGAGGGATGGCCTGCTGGAGGTCATTGTCGGTCTGCTTCAGGATGAAACCAAGGTGAACCTTGGCAAAGCCGCTGTCAGGGTTCTTGGACAGTACCTTCAAAGAAATGACCAATTTGGAACTTATCATCATAGTGTGTTCAAGGTTTTTCTATTACATTTTCTATGTGTACCTATAATTAAGGTACTTATTCTTGAACATTCAAAACATGTTCCATAACATGTTGCCTTACTTTAAATTTCCCATCTAAGTGTCAAAGCAATAAAATTACTTTTCAATGATTCACATTTTCTTCAGTTTTCACATTTCATGTTCATCATTGCACAGAGTTATTTGAAAAAAAAGTTGGTTTGGGGGGGGAGGGGGGGTTTGCCACCTTATAAAAGGACTTAGATTTATACTTAAAGATGTAATAAACACTGCTAAATTCAGATGAAGACAGGTAAAAGGAAGCTACGGATATGAAATACTGACTGTTTTGAAGACATCTCGGGCCCGCTCGTTCTGTCCAATCAACAGGTACTGGACTCCAAACTCGTTCATCAGTTTGAGGTCATCTGGAAACTGCTGAGTCAGCTGTTTGTATGTCTTCACAGCCCTCTGGCCCCAGCCTGGCGGATGGATTGGCAATGTATGAAAGAAAAGTTGAGAAAGGAGGATATAGAAGAGACTGAGTTTGATGTTCATCCATAGTTATCACTGTGATCTAAGCACATTACAAATGCATATCCAATGGAGAAAAAAAGAGATATAACACAGATGGTAGTACAAGACAAACAAGTGATAGTAAAGATAACAATATCCCTTGAAACAGTTTTTTCTATCATCAACAAAATCTTGCCTCCAATTCTGGCACATCTTAAAAACGATTCCTCCCCTCACTAACTCAACAAATAATTCAAGTCAAAAAATCAAATACAAAAATTGAAAAACAAAATAAAAAACCCACACAAAAATCCCTATCAATTCTCAGTGAACATGAATAACAACCAGTGCACGTCCCTCACCACAAACTGGGCAGAATCAATGTTTTCTCTACAACTGGCCAGGTGGCCGAGGTGTGTTTCAGGCCCACATAAAACACTTCCCTGACTATGCTGACCACAAAGACAGAGCTACTGGTCAGTGCGATGATCTCCTCTCTTTCTGTACACGGCATGTAACAGTGCCTGGATTACATTACACTCAGATCAAGGTTCTCGCTATGTCCCATTGGAACTTATTTGTTTTTGATGGGTCTTGCACACACATCGACAGTAATACTCAGTCTCTATGAGTCAGTCGATATAACTGAAGAGGAAGGACACTGTCTCACTTTCTCGGCCCATGGGCCACAAAACACTTCCCTGGCTACACAGCCTGTAGTGGAGAGTGTGAGTTAGATCCAACCACGAACCTCGGAATTGCTGTCTCTCTGCCAGCTTGCGTCCGCAGTCCTTCATGAGTTGTGGGGGCACATCTTTAAGGGCCAGGACTTCTTCCAGCGCGCCGATTGCCTGCTCCAGGTAGGAGTTGCTGCGGTGCTGGAAGCCCAGCTGGTCCAGGGCCAGTCCTTTGCCATACAGCGCCCGGGGACTGCCCGGGTAGCGCTTCAGGATGCCTTCAAACTTCTTCAGTGCCTTCTCAAACTCCTCCTGCAATGAAACACAAGGAAAAGAATAAGGGAGGACCACTGAGTTTGCAAACAAGACAACAAAAACAGGACATCACAAAAACAGGGAAAAAGTAAGACGATAGGTTCAGTGCAAAAGAAAAGAAAAAGAAGTAGAAGTGCCCACAAGGGACACCCACTAACTGCTCACAACAAGACCAATCATGACAACCTAAATCAACTCAAGATAAAAAATATGCGACACATCCATGGAATTTCCAAGCAATTGCAACCTTTTAAACTATCTGTCATGCACACTAAATCACTCACCTCACTGTCAACTCCCCAGATGACAGCCAACATATCAGCGCACACTTTTAAACAAACAAAAAATGACTGACACACACCCGACGGCTTCCCTACCTCTTCCAATAGAGCTTCTGCAGCATCCAGATTTGCAATGATCTTCATATCGGCAGCGTTGGTGATGGCGTCTCTCTCATACGCAATCGGTTGTTCACCCCCTTGGGCTTCATCAGCTTTTTCCTCCTCCTTCTTGGATGCCTCCTGCTCTGCCTTCTTCTTTGCTTCCTCCTCACGTTTGATGGACTCTTGCCTCTCTTTCTCTTCCTCCTCCTCTTTCTTCAACTGTTTCTGCCTTTCCTTTTCTTTCTTTTCTTCTTCTTCTTTCTGTTTCTTTTCTTTCTCTTCCTTCAATTTTTTCAGTCTTTCTATTTCTTTCTTTTCTGCTTCTTGTTTCTGCCTTTCCTTTTCCTTCCTCTTCTCCTCTAATTTTCTTTCATTGTCCTTCTTTTCTTTTTCCTCCTTAATCTTTCTTTCTTTTTCCTTCTTTTCTTCCTCCTTCAACTTTCTCTCTTTTTCCTTCTTCTCTTCTTCCTCCTTTATTTTTCTTTCTTTTTCCTTCTTTTCTTCCTCTTCCTTTAACTTTCTTTCTTTTTCTTTCCTTTCTTCCTCTTCTTTCAGCTTTCTTTCTTTTTCCTTCTTTTCTTCTTCCTCCTTAACCTTTCTTTCTTTTTCCTTCTTTTCTTCCTCCTCCTTCAATTTTCTCTCTTTTTCTTTCCTTTCTTTCTCTTCCTTAAGCTTTTTTTCTTTTTCCTTCTTTTCTTCCTCCTCCTTCAATTTTCTCTCTTTTTCTTGCCTTTCTTTTTCCTTCTTTTCTTCTTCTTCCTTCAACTTTCTTTCTTTTTCCTTTCTCTCTTCTTCTTCCTTCAATTTTCTTTCTTTTTCTTTCCTTTCTTCCTCTTCCTTCAACTTTCTTTCTTTCTCTTTCCTTTCTTCCTTCAACTTTCTTTCTTTCTCTTTCCTTTCTTCCTCTTCCTTCAACTTTCTTTCTTTTTCTTTTCTTTCTTCTTCCTTTAACTTCCTCTCTTTTTCCTTCCTTTCCTTCAACTGTCTTTCTTTTTCTTTTCTTTCTTCTTCTTCCTTTAACTTTCTCTCTTTTTCCTTCCTTTCTTCCTCCTCCTTCAATTTTCTTTCGTTTTCCTTCCTTTCTTCTTCCTCTCTTAACTTTCTCTCCTTTTCCTTTCTTTCTTCTTCCTCCTTCAACTGTTTCTGCCTCTCTTTTTCTTTTCTTTCTTCTTCCTCTTTAGCCTTTCTTTGTTTTTCTCTTTCTATTCTCCCCTCCTCTTCTTTTCTTTTCCTTTCTTCCTCTTCTCTCAAAGCTTTTTTCTTCTCCTCCTCCATCCTCTGCTGTTCTTTTCTTTCTTCTTGCCTCCTTTCCTCCATCTCCCTCTCTTTCTTTTCTTCTTCCTCCTGTTGTTGTTTCAGTCTCATTTCTTCCTCTTGTCTACTTGTGTCACGTATCACTCTTTGCCCTTCCTCTGCCTGAAAAGCAGAAAGATTTATTTTAAAAATTGAACCAAAATCAATAACACCTAGAACCATCTACAAACACTCCTTTCATTCTTAGCATCATATCAAAGACTGTAAAAAAACAACAAAAACAAAAAACCAAAACAAACCCAAAGAACACAAAATACTTTGTAATATGCTCCTCATTAATGTCCATAATAACAATATAGTAATATATTCATTTTTAATAAAACAATGCGATTAAATTTATACAAAATAGTTGCATTCGTTGTATGCAAATATATGGTATTTTCCTTATCAATGGACCATAAGGGACTAGTAATATATCAATTTTTAATAAAACATTGCAAGTAAATTTAGACAAAATAGTTACATTTGTTGTATGCAATGGACCATAAGGGACAGTTCAAGATACATTTTTTTCCTTGCTGGGATTTTTTTGTAAAAACTGTCTTGAACTTTTGAGCATTTTTTTTTTTCAAACACAAAGCAGGCGATGGGTGCCATGGCAGGCCCTGGTTTCCCTCTTTGGATGACCTTCAACCTTCCAGTTGTTTGCTTCTTTTTCTTTCTTTCTATGGCTTTGATTCACCTCTGCACTGTGTCTATACATTTTCTTTGAGTGCTACAACTATATATCCTCCCCCATGGAGTTCCTTTACCTGTGCTGCCTCCTCTGGTTGTTGCAGGCTGTTGAAGAAGTCTTGCAGTGCTAGGACTTGGGGCTGGATGACATCGTCAATGACCCGCTCTGGAGTCACCAGAAATTGTGTGTATACAGTAAAATGGCAGACACAAAGAGAGAGAGAGAGGGAGGAGGGGGGAGATAGGGAGCAACAGAGTGAGAGAGAGAGAGGGAGGTGAGAGATGAAGAGAGAAAGAGAAAGAAAGAAAGGCAGACAGACAGATAACATCAGCTTTCTGTGGTGATGGTCATGTTAATATTATTGTGGTTGTTGAAAGATGAGGATGTCCATTGTGAAGCGTCGGTAATGATACCTTTCATGTTGTGATAAGATTAAATGATGGTGATTGTGGTGAGAAGCTCGACATCTCTCCTATTTCCTGTTTTGAGGATAGTAATGGTCACCATGGTGTTGTGAGGGTGCGTGTTTGAGTATGCGTCGATATTTGAATGTGCGTATGTATTCATGTGTGAATTTTTTCACAATACTATTTGCGGAAAATAAAGATTAAGCATTATTTTTAATATTGCTATCATTGTTGTAAAAGTGAGTAATAGTATTTCTTTATTAAAGTTAAATATAAATGATAATAAATTTAGTCTTCTTCAGCTTAACTGTTGTTTGGCTCTATGAAACAGAATATTAATACCAAGATTCATTACGAAGAATTGTTTTATACCTTAACCTTGACATAATGTAATCAAGACATTGCTTTAAGTATTTGTGTGAGAAATTGAGAGATAAGTGAGTTGGGTGTTGAAATGTACCTTTTGCCATTTTTTTAGAGGTAGTCTCTCACCCTTAAGAATTAAGTTCTATTTTTTCTTCTTCAGCTTGTCAGAGATAAGATGCAAGCAAGGACAAAAAAAACAAAAAAAAACAGACCAAAATATATGACACAAAAGAGAAAACCACTCACCTCCAAAATCTTGGAGCTCTTTTGAAAAGAAAAATCCAGAGATGCCTACACCAGTGATGACAACAAGTACAGAGAGAAGCATCACTTTGGATGACGACGATGATGATGCAGATGACTTCTGCTGCTTGGCGCTGAAAATCAAAATCAAACAAACCTATGATGTATCTTACTACACTCTTAAATGTTTTACATTAACAAACTGTTTACTCAATTTAGGTAGATTTTTTAACAAAAGGTGGAATTACTATGCATAAAAATTTATAACATGATCAATACGCCACAAGGTGAGAGCTTTCAAAATTGTCTTCCCTTTCTGCCAGGAGTTTAAACTCACTAACATCAAAAAGTGAGAGGGAAGTGGGAGGGGATGGGAGGGTATTGTGGGCGGTGCAAAATGTTTGAGGAGCTTCACCTCATACATTCTTTCCAGCACTCTAAAAAAAAATTCTGCAACCACACCAAAAATAAAACCGGGTAAATATTATACCTCTGCAAGGGAAAATAAACAAGCAGAGAAAAGATTGTTGGTTTGCATAGTTACCTCGCATTCTGTTTTTGAGATTTCCCTGTTTTTTGCGTAGCCTTTCCAGGTGATTTTGTCTTAGACTGTTGCTGCCCATTGCTGGAATTGGATACTTTTGGAATGTTGTTTTTCTTGCTGCTGTGTGAGGTTTCCGCTTTGCCACCACCACTCTTGGCTTTCTCAGCTTTTGAGGCACTTCTGGTCTGAGGCTTTGGTGTTGCTAGATAAGGTAAAAAAGTACACAATTTTAAGGTAGGCCTACAGTGGTAATCCTCAGCCTCATGAATACATCAAGCTCTTTGTAAGTGTTTTTACAAGACTAACTATCAAACCCTTAGCGACTTGGTGGACAATGAACAAGGTCAGTAAGCTGACATAAATTTGGCGATACATGTCAGTTACTATGCATGTTAACTCATGTAACTTAGGGATGATATTTAATACCAGCACTTCGCTTCTCAGCGTCTGACAAATGGCGGCAGGAGTGGTATTAATTCAGGACACGCCCAACGTTTTGTGCCATCCGCCACCTGCAGCAATGGTCTTTATTACTTTTCCACCAACTGCACACTACCGTGTCCAGGTGGGCTTGTTTACGGGAGAACACTACTCACTAGATGCCGCAGCAGGCTTGAATTTTAGAACAATGATATTGTACTCATGATATTGTACCAAATCACACGACTGTGACGGTTTGACCTGAAAAGATCGAAAGGGTAAAGCACTACAGGAGTTAAGATTTTACTGTTAAAAATATGTCTACAACCAGAGGGGCCTCCTAGCTTCAGCTAAAGGTATGCCTGCCAGCTGGCATTAAATTTTTCTATACAGTCACACATCATTCAGGTTACAAAAGGATGTGGTACAAAAGTACAAATAACCAGTAGCAGTTATCTGTACAATTACATCTTTCTATCAACTCTTTTCCTCTGACATTTCTCCCTTTTCGTTGACAAAGAAGAAAGAAAGACAGAAAGAAAGAAAGAGAGAGAGAGAGGGAGAGAGAGAGAGAGAGAGAGAGAAAGAGACAAAGAGAGAAAGAAAGAGAGAGAGAGAGAGAGAGAGAGAGAGAGAGAGAGAGAGAGAGAGAGAGAGAGAGAGAGAGA
>JBCIKM010482003.1:0-10195 GCA_039654465.1 Melibe viridis | reverse complement strand
TTTATTTTTTTAGTGTAAATCATCTCTCTGCTGTTTGTGGTTTGATCTGTTCCCTCTTTTAACTAATTCTATCATCTCACTTTCCTCTGGGCTCCTCTATGACCCTTGTGTGTCGTGGAGCCCTAAAACCTCCAATAAACAAACAAACAAAGCTCTGACTCGGTCTTTGGCTTTTGTTTTGTTATCAATATCCCTTCATGCCGTCTAGTAAGCGTCGGAACCCAACTCCCAAGGAGCCAGGAAGAACTCTGGATCATAAGAAATGAAGACAGGCAGGCAGAGGATCGGTGCACGGTGCCTAATCAGGTTGTGGCATAATGAGAAACCCAAGGGGTATTACTGGATCTTAAGCCAAACAGTAGTTGCTGTTGCCTTGGTGGTGTCTGCTCATTGATAAAGACCAATGAGCCAATTTACCTCAGGGCAGCTTTGGCAGATTGTAAATGATACGCCATACAATACCATAGCACATAACTGTCTCAGGACCATGGGTCATGAACGAGGCAGGTGAATATCCCTTTAGATTTAAATGCTATGGCCTGTGGTCAGCTAAGTAAACTGAGGATGGGGCTTACTATATGTGAGACAGTGAGAGCCCAATGCAGCTCTTTTTTTTTGTCAATTATTTAACAAGAGGACAATGGACCATTTCTCATTCATCAAGTCAACAATAATAGCTCTCCACCTCCCTTCCCCAATTGCCAACAACTTTCGATCATGTTGACGGTTATACTGAAGGAATGACACTGCTATTGCTATGATTGCTTTCTTTGCTGGCCTTGCCTAATGTTTCTCGGTGTGAGTGCTTTGGTGGGAAACTGGCAGGTGCTGTTGTCCGCCTGGTTTACTCACTGACACTGTACGCTTCACACTCCACTCATGAATCATTATGCTGTCCATGAGTGATGGCCACTGCTTATTTTTGTAAGTCGTGTGTGTGGGGGGCCCTAAATTAGTAAAACTACCATTAAACATACAAGTTAAGAGTACCGGGTACTTTTGTACAAAGAGGGGCGTTAAAGATCCTTGGTCTTCCTGGACCATAACGCTGTTATGTAGGCGATGGCCATTGGGTTTTTTGTAGAGAAATATTTTTTGTCATTGGAAATCATCTCTCTGTGGCATTATGTGTTTTGAGAGATATTTATTTTTTAGTGCAAGTCATCTCATGCTGTTTGTGGCTTGATCTAATCCCTCTTTGACTGTACAAATTCTATCATCTTAGTCCTCTAGTGAACAAACACAGAGAGATGATTTGGGGGTGGTTTGATACCTGGTGGCCTTTTCTATTTATTTCTTCAGTTTCTTTTACTATTATTACCCTTTATCTACCAAAGGCTTTGTTTATTGAAGGTTTTAGGCCCCACGACACATGAGGGTCATAGAGGAGCCTAGAGGAAAGTAAGATGAAAGAATTACAGTTAAAAAACCACAAACAGCAGAGAGAGGATTTACACTAAAAAATAAATATGATCTCCTGAGCATTGAGTTGTAAACAAGACAACAAAAACAGGACATCACAGAAAAGGGGAAAAAGTAAGACGATAGCTTCAGTGTATGTAAAAGAAAAGAAACAGAAGTAGAAGAGCCCACCAGGGACTCCCACCAAGCAATGTTTAACTTGTGACCCTACTGGTTATGTACTAGAAGGCATGAAATAAGGGGTGACCACTGAGTCGCAAACAAAACAACAAAAACAGGACATCACAGAAAAGGGGAAAAAAGTAAGAAGATAGATTCAGCGTAAAAGATAACAGAAGTAGAAGTGCCCACCGGGGTCACCTGCCAACCGCCCGTTGTCTTTGGAGTTGCACAAGTCATAGCTAATTAAAAAGCGGTTTTCCAAAAATGTAAACTAATTTTTTTATTTTTATTATGAAAAGTCAGTGTTTTTTTCTCTTTGAGTTTGAGTTAATTTGGAACTCATTTTAAAAAGAGTGAGCTAACCTCTGTCTTGAGCTTTTACTCTGAGTTTCAGGCCCAAGGGGAAATTGAGACGTCAAAACACTGACAGAAAAGAGATAATTTACAGCAAAAAATAAAAATATCACAATGGTCTGGGAAGACACAGTATTGTTCAACCATTTTGGTGTGCTGAAGCAGGAACATCCTCGTTTAATTCTCTTGTAAGCTCTCTGGTCTAAAGTAATTGACCCCAAGTCGTGGAACTAAGTTGCAACCTTGAAAGTCAAAGTTATAGCCATTTTATTTTATTAAGTATTACCCGTTTATTCAGGTAGCGTGCCACTGGCTTTACAGATGTTCAAAAAGTGACGTCCGTACCAAATTAAAACAGATGTGCACCCGTCCAAATGGTATGACACAAAATGCGAGTAAAAAACGGGAGCTTTCTATCTTTCTTGGTTTTTAGCTAATTTTTGTATTGTTATCATTATGCCTTCATACCGCCTAAGCAGCGTCCGGACCCAGCTCGAGCTGGGGAGAACTCTGGATCATAAGAAATGAAGACAGGTCGAGGATCAGTCCACCGTGCCAAATCTTGTGTGGCGTAATGAGAAATACAAGGTGTATTACTCGATCTTAAGCCAAACAATACTTGCTGTTGCCTTGGTGGCATCTGCTCATTGATAAAGATCAATGAGCCAATTTACTACAGGGTGTTTTTGTTTTGTTTTTTTTAGTAAATTCCAATTATAAATCAGAGCAATAAAACAAACAAAAACTCACCCTGTATATCTTTGACTTTAATCTTTTTTTTCCTCCCACTCCTTAGAAAAATAACCTTGAATCAGTGTCCATCTCCTCTGCCCCTCCCCAACTGGTACCTTTCCCTCCCAAATGTCCTTAACTCATTCATGCCCTCCCCATCTCATTTCTTGTTGCTATTGCCCTGACATACTGTTACTAAAAAAGTAATTTTTAAAAGGTATGATGAGCTTTCCACCTAAACTTCATTCATTCCTAAAAATCTTCTGATAGTCCTAGAGAGTTCCATGAGTAAGTGTAGTTGCACTGCATTTAACACATTCATTGTATTGTTACAGTTCAAAAAGGAGATGAATTGGTAGAACAAATTGCTATGCTTCAGTGCTAACATCTTTCAGAGACTTGAAGAAAGAAAAAATTTGATTTTAACTTTTTGGGGGGGAAAAGAGTCCTTCCCCCCCCCCCCCCCCCCAGTTATACAGTCAAATGGATCACTATAACAAGAAACAAATGTAATAATAATAGATAAAAAAGTTTTTCAAATGAGTTTTAATGATACCTTAAATACATCCATAATTCCAAGCTTTCAAATGTCAGAGAAAAAAAATAATCTAAAAATCTATACTTAATGACTACATGTTTTCAGCAGCATGCAAAGTTTCAGCCATAAAGAATTTTCCTAAGCTCTGAGAAGCAAATTCACAGACTTGTCGGCAATAATTTTCCATCTGACCAGACACAAGGGTACAATCCAGGCGTTGAGGGGGAGGAGATGGTTTAAACATTTTGCTGATGTCCTCTTCTGGTAAAGGCTTTTCTCCCCTTTGTTTCCTTTGAAGATTTTCTTGCTCCTGTAAGATATCACAAATCATTATTATTTCAATGAAAAGAGGAAACAAAAACGTAACAAAGGCTCATGATAATAAATGTTTACAGGTATAAATATGAAAACCGACGCAATTCAATACCGCAAAAAATTGGAAAAGACTAACTCATTCCACCTAAAGATAAATGGTAGAACTAAAAAGCCTGCAACCCACATAGTTTTTTAAGTAAAGACAAAAACATACAGTGGAATCCGGATAAAGTCACCTCGTTTCAAGTCAACATATGGCAGCCGTCCTGTTTTTTTCTTCTTTATCTTAGTATTTTAGCTTCTAATGAAGGCAACGACCTAGGCATGAAACTCGCTTGAAGTCAACACTATGGGACAGAATGGTGAGGTAAAATCCTTGCAAAAGGGTAATGAAATTAAAAGTATGAGAATGTTTCGCTTTTGCTTACTAACAAATATTTAATCTTCAATACTGTCTACGGTCATCAAATACTTCTTTGATAGCGAAGCTGTGGGAACATTCATTGTCATAGCGTTAGAGATGCCCTTGCTTGCTAACTTATTGATGGCCAGTTTTGAACCCGTCTCCACCGTTTTGTTGTGTTTTATTTTCATTAACTTCGTATTGACTATCTCTCTCTCTCTATATTGTCAGAACTCGAACTATTCTTTCTCTTTACCTCTATTACAAATCAATTCTCAACACAAGCCCCTTCTCCACTTCTATTTCTGTCTGAAATACTATCATAGTGGACTTTCCTTTACAACCTTTGTATTCAGGAGTAACGAGAACTTGGGAATAATGAGATATTTGGTCTGGAACAGAGGCTCTAGCTTTTACCAAGTTCCACTGTAGCATGGTGACAATCAGTTTTCATTCCTCAATTTTTTTTGTACAAGCTGAAATCCAAAAATAATCCTGCATCTGGCATCTATGCCGGTTGTATAAAGTTTCATTGCACACTGGAATGAAAAACTCATACTCATACAAACTATAAATTTACACAGAAAAATGTAATTATATTGAAATCTCTACAACCACGAAAATGAAACAGCAAAAAGCAAACAAAATCTCAAGTTTTAAAAATTTCTTCTTTTTTCTTAAAATTATACCAAGAAAGCAATACAAGATTAATTAATTAATACAAATTTTCCAGAGTAGCCTACCCTTTTCATGATGTATTGCTGTTTTTGTTGTTGCTGTCTGAAGTTGTTCCTTTGATAGTTCAAATACTTATTGGTATCATTTGCAACCTCATCCACACATTCCATCAACTGTCGCATGTTCTTCTCAAGCATTGAACTGAAATATGAGAAAGGGCGAAAGGATATTTTCACCTTATGAAGGTATGTGATTGATAAGTCTTACAACATATATCCAAGGAAAAACAGTTCCGAAGGGATTACGCACCCCATTTCAAAGTCCTCAATCTTCAGAGCGAGTTTTTCATTATGTAAGATAAAAAGGACATGATGATCCATCTTCCCACAACGGGATTAATGAAGTTACAATTCGGGAAAGAAAGACCGTCGGAGAGCGCGGTAGGAATTAAATTAAATATAAAAACTTGTCAAGATTCTGAATCGAAGACATTGAACAATTTGACAACAATAGGTAAAGGTAAAGTATTAGTATCCGACATGATAAAAAACTCTAAATGAGTACCTATTAAAAACAGGTTTGATAACAACTACTTAAAAGTAAAGATTAAACGTAGTTTGTACTTGAAAATTACTTGGTATTTGATTGTAATGTTGACCTTCTATTTTTTGTTCAGCTGTGAACACATCAAAAAGTGCAACTGGTACAAAAATGCAAACCGGACAATAAAGCGGAGTAGACATGGAAACTCAATCGGGGAATTGGGGTTGGTGATGATGATGATTCTCCTTGTGTAGTGAAAAAAAAAATTAGTGTAACTTGTTACTCCCCCTTACAACAGACCTTTACGATTATTTCTAGATTGTCAGCCAGACGAGGAGTATCATCAATCGAACTCGCCAGATACCATTTTTAGGGGTCATTGGAGAGCGGGCGACCACTAATTCTCAGGTCTGCTACGCAGTGCTGAAAAATATGTCTAAATACCAATTTTTAGGTGCATGGATTTTAAGGAGACACTCGCTTCTTTATAGTTTTCTTAACCACTAAATATGAACAGGAAAAATTAAACAGTGACCACTTATGTGATATCTTTACAGAAAATGACTGTTGCCATTTGATAAGAAGGGTTTATTTGATCTTATAACCCCTTAATAGTTTATCATACACATTTTCTTTTCTCTGTATGTTTTGATGAATTGCTAGGACATAACTCTGTTCCTGGGAGAGCTAACTCGCTGAGTTGGCCACGTCAGACAGGGGTTAATGGGATAACATGGTGGGACAAGAAACTATTAAAATATCTGATAAATAAATTTAAAATTTTGATGCAATTTTCACTTTCAAATTACCTTGTGCCAAGGTCTAGAGCTGAAAACTTCTGCTCCTTCTTTGCTTTCTCTGCGAGTTCACACAAGAGAATATTGACAAGATGGGAGTTTCTCAACACAATTGGAATTTCTTCAAACATGCTATCAAAATTGATCTTATGTTTGGACATATTCTCTGGGGTGAAATCATTTTCTCTGTAAAAAGACATCATTTCTGGAGTCAGTCTGTAGGCCTTGAGAGATAAAAATCCTTGAGATGTTCGCAGCGGATCTGAAAAACAAAAGCCCAAATAAACCCCACACGATAATTATTTTAAACAAAAACACGAACTCGGCAGAGAAAAATTCAGAAAAACACATTGTTTCAAAAGAAATGAAAGTAATTCAATCAATGTCACATAATATTTGAAGGCGTATGCCAGCCTGCAAACCCACAGACGCAGAAATTAGTAGAAGTGTAAAAAAATAGGAATCAAATCTGAGACCAAAATTAGTAATTATCCCAGTTTTGAGCCAAAAAAAACATAGGCAATTTAAATTGAGTCAGCCAATCTATACGAAAGATCTTAGGTCCCTTGATGCAGAGATAAATCACATCTTTCTATCAATTAAAAGAAAATTTATCTTTCCGATTTTCGCATTAGTCATTAATTGCATTCATTTTCTGCTACAATTGTTTCCCTAAAGCGGAACTGTGCATGATATGAGAGCTCACAGCCCAAAATAAAAATAGGATGGTGGAATTATGAGCTGGATAAGTAATAATGATTTAATTGTAACACTTGGCAGCCCGTGTATGTGTAAAGGATTTATGGATTTTTGTTATGAAGGTACCTTTGTTGAAAAATCGCAAGGTAACTGTGAAGTGGAATGGTGGACCTAGATCAAAGCACATAGTAACAATGATGTTTTCCTTTATCAGGGTGTAATTATTGAAAATGCAACTCCTCGAAAATGAGCTAAAAGTTTTGAATTCCTTGAGTCAAAGTTTAATACACAGACAAAGGATTAAAATCTAAAAGTATTTTTAAGTTAGAAAGGTGACTTTTTTCTTCTTTAAAAAAAATAAATAAAACTAATGAAGCTGAAATGGGATATCCCAAATTCTCAGACAACAAAACTGAAGTTAAATCTGCTTACCATAAATAAGAACCACAGACTCTTCTATAGAGTGCTGATAATTGAATTGTGAATCAAGAAACGCTCTGTTGATGAAAGAGCCAAAATAGGTGCTTTGGTACCAGCCCACATGCAAATGGTCAACATTTACATGACGAAGGTTTCTCATCATTTCCATTTGATATTGAACAGAAACTGAGGGAAAAAAAGAGAAAATATCTCATGAACAAACAACAAAAAAAGACAAGCCTAATAGCATATATGAACAATCTGAAAATTTTTTTTTTTCATCCGTTGCCATATCAACACAGATCAATAACCAGCAGCATAGCAATAGTGAAAATACAGTGAACACCAACCCACACATCAGGAAGAGTGAAAAACGCTGCCTTTGAACTTTTGCATGATTATAATCAATTTTCTCTCCTGCTTTGAGAGGATATGCTGAATCACTGTTGGAAGGAGCGTGGATTATCAATGTGCTACACTAGTGTGTAAAGAATGAAAAGATGCCATGTTGGCATTTCAATATGCACTAGTGATTGAGAGACAAGTAAGAGTAACATCACAAATACCCAATCAGCTGGGTTGGCAGTGGCAGTTAATGACATAATGGTCTGCCAGAGCTTAATTCAGCCTCCAATGAATATTAGATAACTATTCACTTAGATAAATTATAAATTAATAAGGTGTCTTTTCTTTCTCTGCACAAATTGGTAATTCTTTGTTTGCTGGACCTTCGTAGAATTACAGGTTTAAATTGAATCTTCGGCTTGTTTACCGAACCTCTAATTCTGTATAATATTTTAATACAACAGAAAATGATCAATTATGGTCACCTTCTAACTCTAAGATAAGCTTTAAGGGAAATTCTCAAACAGATAGAAATAAATTTCACATAAATTTTGGTAATTTGGTGATTTATAGCATATCCCATTATAATGCTTATAAAAATGCATTTCAGGATACAAAATTTATTCACAGAATATTTCTAACATAAATAATAAAAAAAAACAACACAAAAAACCAGCAGAAACAAAGCATGGTTTTAGAAAAATGTGAAAAAAAACCCAACAAAACAACAAAAGAAAGCTGAACCACATCATCATAATCATTGTCTATAAAAAAACTAGCTCAAAACAAAACACCCCCCCCCTCCCCCCACACACACACCATGGAAAAATCCTAAGTAATCTCATGTTTGTTGCTATACCTTGATCAAAGTCTTCATCATCATTGTGCTTAGGAAAAGGAAAGCAGTTTGTTATTTCCAGCTTGTTGTCCACGACAAGACCAAGCAAAACGCCTTGAACCAGATCAGTACCTCCAGCTCCTTCTTCTTGACTGTGTTTTATCATTTTTAACACAACCTGTTAATGTAAAACACACCAACGATTATGAATAAATACTGATGTAGGAGTGATTAATATAAGCTTTCCTTTCC
Source organism: Melibe viridis (assembly GCA_039654465.1). Lineage (NCBI taxonomy): Eukaryota > Metazoa > Mollusca > Gastropoda > Nudibranchia > Dendronotidae > Melibe > Melibe viridis. Next base: position 1,697 of record JBCIKM010482003.1, on the reverse strand, counting down.
ATCACAAAAATGGCTGTTGTAACTTCAGGCTATGGCTATTTTTCTGTCAAAGCCCGCAAAATGGGTTAAGTGGCGCCAAATTTTGTAATACAAGCAGCTTGCAAAACCTTAAAAAGCTTTTGGAAAATTCGACTTTACAACAAAGATTTTTATCTAATACATGGAAGAATAAAAGAATTCAGTTGCCAAAACCAAAAGTGGTTGATAAAGACCCTGAGTAGAAATTTCCAAGTAGTCCCTTGAATATTTTCACCCTTGGTAGGGCAAGGCCAGTGTTGACTGACCTTTCCACAAACAAGACCTTTTCTGATATCACCATTTTTTCAAGTTCATTACTATCTGGAAGATTTTCGAGCAGCCCAAAACAATTCCTGAACCCCCACTAGCGAGGGTCATTGCCCATGTTGGCAAACACGTCTAGGACTGGGAGAAGAGTAGGATTAGAGGGATTTTTAACCTCACCTGAATTCCCGCATAATGTGAAAGTAGACGAGTTCTTGTGCCTACAGAGCCATTCAACATTATTTCAGCCCGCCCCCCCTCCCCCCAACCCCCAAAAAGGTAAATTTCTTATTTTTCCTTCTCACTATGAAACACTCATAAATTTCAAAATAGCTGTTGTAGCAGCTTCTTGACCGAGATAGAGTTATCAGCCAAGAACACCGCTCAACTAGCCACTGCACATGAGCAGAAAAGTGAGAAGTGAAAGTACAAGCAACAGTTGGCTGACAAAATTTGCGACAAAACACTTAAATATTGATATTGATAGATTTTAACTTTCTGTCTCGTGTTGTAAACTAACAACGGAAAAGGATGCTGCAAATGACAGTCATCTCCCAATTGCGATTTCTCAGCGTTACTGAAATACTACATTGCCAGGTGTTTTTATTATGAAAACTACCAAGTAAACATTACTCATTAAAATAAATAATAGCAATGATAATAATAATATTAATAATAATAACACAACTAAAAACAGCAAAAACAAAAATAATCCAAAAAACATCACTTTAATGAATGAGAGGGCTTGAAAACAAACAAATTAAAAGAACTACTGAAAAAATAATTAAAAACAAATGAGATGCTTGAAAAAAAGATGTAGAATTTTTAAATAGGTATTATCAAACTTTCTTCGCTGTTTTTCATGCCACAGGGTAGGATGCGCAACTTACCCTTCCCGTGTGATTCCAAGTATCAAAGACTTACATCTGTCCATCATATTGCGAAGCGTACCCAAAATATAAAAAAACAAGAACTAAAACAAAAATAAAATGAATATAAAAAAAAAAACCAACACCAAAAAGACCCCAAGTTTCTACAGGTGGCACCTGTCAATCGAACGTGTGTCACAAAAACAAAAACAAGAAAGAAAAAAAAATCCAAAAAGGACAATGTGGTAATCGGCTCAATTCCCATTTCTTCAAAAATAAACAAAATGGCGGCAACCTCAGCTCGGGATCCAGATTCTAAAGGAGTACCGAAGGTGTTACTCTTAACTCTCAAACGTTCCACCATTTTTGAGTGTCAACCAAAATTCGCAGAGGTAGGGGTCTGTTCATTGACCCTGTAGCAACTAATTTACAATGCAGCATGCCTTGTCATATATCAATCTCCTCAGGGGAGGTTAGAGATTCATTGAAAAATGAGTTTTGGGAGAAATCAAAATTACAGTCAGCAGTGAGGACCGATATATGCCA
>JBCIKM010481892.1:0-10196 GCA_039654465.1 Melibe viridis | reverse complement strand
GATAGATAGATAGATAGATAGATAGATAGATAGATAGATAGATAGATAGATAGATAGATAGATAGATAGAAGGAGAGGGAGACAGAAAGATAGACAGACAAAACAGAGAGAAAGACAGACAAACATACTTCCAATGCTAGTCACTTCAAGGCCATCAGTGACTACCAGCCTTTGCTGACCAAATGCATCCACCAATCGTACCAAACTACACTGGTCATCACATGCAAGAATAAGTGCATACGTGTTGTCAATTCTCCACGCCACAGGGGTTCCAAAAGTAAGTATCTGTTGAAAGAGAGGCAATGTTAATGTGATCTAGACAATTTGTAATGCAGTACTTTTGCCTTCCCTGACTGTGTCCAGTAACTTCCTTTTAAGTAGAATATCTTGAAACAACTGGCTCAAAATGCTCATGGCAAATACGGTAAATGCTATCTAATTAAGTACATATACCCCCACTAGTAGGTACAGACTCAGTATTCACCCCTATTATTTTTAAGCGATCAGAATAAGTCGAATGTCTCTCGATGAGGGACTTTTTGTACCAGGCTGCTCATTCTTTGTCAGCATTTGCTCTATTTTCCGTTATAAAGCAAAATATTCTGAGAAAGGTACGCTCATCTCACAAAAATAAAATCCAGAAAAAAAGGAAAATATTTTAAATCATGGATGGATGTTACAGCCTTTGAAAAAATGAAATCACAGAAAAATAATCACAATGTTTAAGGATTGAGATACATGATTCTGCTTATTATTCATCAAAAGTACAGTGGCAAAAATATCAGCCTTTCCATGTTAACAGGAACAGGTTTTTAAAATAAATTAATTAAACTCACATGATAAGAATAAAGATGGGCTGAGTTGGTAGAATCTGTGCAGCTTTTAGTCTCATCACTTTTAACAGCCTCTAGTAAAATACTGAATGGTTGAGGCTGAGCTTGCTGGTCAACATTACAGCCATCAGTAACCCATGAGGATAAGTCAATGGTGGCCTTTATATTGACGAGATTTGAGAGGATAAAAACAGAGATGGAAATACTTGAAGAATTTAGATTTTAGAGGACAGTGACATAATATAAGAAAAGATAAAAAAGATGAAAGTGACAATGAAGTTTAACTTATTTTTTATTTTAAAAAATGTGCCTTCATATATTAACATAGCAACAACGTTATTTTTCTTTAAGTCGTTCATCAACCAAGAAAATTTTTACTCCAATCATTTCTCTTTCATCTTATACTCTGTGTCTCTTTGTCTTCCCTAGGCTCCTCTTCCTCCCTTTACTAAGTAAGCTTTTCTCCATACAAATGATTGTCTGTCCCTTTGTTGAACGTACTGTGCCTGACGAAAACCTTCAGTTGAAACGTCGCTGTCTTTGTCACATTTTTTGTCATAACTACAAGCCTGTTGCCACTCTTTAATTGTGATTATTATATGACCAGGCTTAGCAGTACTCCTGTGAGGTTTGATGAGGGGCCATGCTTGATGAATACTTAAATTTTGAAAAACACTTTTCCTCACAGAAATTGACAAACAGGTAGAGGTATCCTTACCCATGACTTCATTTCGTGCATCACCAGGAAATCATCTTTCATCACGACTTGAGAGGGGGGCAATAATAATCCTTTCTCACCCGTAGAGAATGCAGTTTTAAAAATGCAGGCTGTTTCATACTTATAAATCTTTGATGACTGACACTTTTGTATCAAAAGACTAACTCTATTCATAACTCTACTCATTGTTAATGCATAACGATGCTCTCTCCACTTGTGACAAAACCATTGAATGCCTAACAACAAGGCACTGCTAAAGGCGATCAGCATCATACTGCTTCTTGCTTGCTTATGAAAGGCAGCCGAAATGTCTCTGGGGAAGAGAAGACAATGAATAAGTCCTAAAATTATTATTTATAATTTAGGTGAGCAGAGAAAGGACAAAGTAAAAAAAAAAAAAAAGTTGTGTGTAAAAAGTCACCGGACACTCATAAACTCATTTAAAATCCACAACAACAAAGCAACATATTGTTTAGATTCTAATAATCAGGGTGGATTAATGAAATGTTCACTGATATCCAACATAATGGAGCAAGTAATTTATCAAGCGATCTTTTAATCAAATAGGTAGGCTACCCTATCGTTTTTTTCAAATGTAGGCATTAAGAAAATCAACCTTTCTGTAGTAGTACCCTTGCTAGAATATATACAATCGTCCCCCAATTTCATATTTGTCAAGGTGATTAATTTTATGATGTCTCTTCACTGAAGACATAAAAGCAAGACCTAACCTAAAGTATATGTAGGTGATGAGCATAAAAATTGTATGACTAGTCTGCACGCTGGGTAAGAAATAGGGGGATTAAGTTTAGAGCAGCACATCTTAATCTTCTTCAATTAAATCCAGTGACCCAGTGAGACTGAGTATTACTGTCGATGCGTGTGTAAAACTGAGCAAGAGCAGATTAGGTCCCCATGGACTGTAGGAAGAACCACCTTGCTCTAAGTCACATTAAGTGTAGAATAATCAAGGCTTGAAGGCACTGCTTGAAATTGTCCCCATTGGGATAGAATCTGATAGATTCCCAAATTTTGCTCCACAATTGAACTTGGAAAGAATCAATGCAAGTGGCAGCTTAGATTTGATGATGGTATATTTTATTCTCCACTATTACTTAAAGAGTGGTTATTCATACAATTGGACCAATAACCAGTTTCAAACAATATTGTATCAAACTTCCAGTTTCCTTTTATGGCTCTGTGCCCAGATATTTGAGAATCTATATCTATAAAGGAGTAACTTTGTGACTTCCATGATCGAGTCTACCAATAGACGTGAAAACTTCGCACACACAAAAAAGCCTCACTACCCTCATCTTTTTTCAATTCACACAGTCTGTGTCTGTGTAACTGCAAGAATAAATGATTAAGAAATCAAAGTTGATCATCTCAAATTTTTAACAAATTAGTAATACCACATCAGCTCCTATCTTAGTCAATTCATTCAAGAAGGAAAATAAAAATTAGGTTAGTCGGGTACTTGCCAGAAATGCGTAATTATAACCGTACTGTATTGCTCATCGGTCAACACCTCTGTGGCCAAAACATCAGTGTGTGTTGGCATTGCAAGCGTCTATATGGGTTCAATTCCCTGCAGACTCCAAAATTTTATTTTTCTTCCATTTTTTTTAACCATATTTTCGTTTTAAAGATTCACTCAAGTACCCCCGACCACCATCCTGTCAACGGAATGAGTGAGTGGTTGAGTTTTTTAAGCTACACGGTTTCGCTTTCTTGCAGCCCCCTAACTTTTTTCTCTTTTTTAACCAATTTTGTTTGTTTTCATTTTGTTTCATTCTGTGAACTAAATTGTTTCATAAATAAACAAAAATCTCACACACACTCACACATATACACTGACAGACACACACACAGCTTCTATAGTATGTATGCTTTGGGGAGTGAATATTCCTTATTTTCTCTCACCCTGTTAATTGCCACCCCATGAATAGCATATTATACATCTTTCTCATTTAGACGATAGCCAAAAACTATCATAGGCAATGACGAGTTAGAGCATCGGACTGACTGTTGTTTACAATAGAATATGCCTAGCAACACAACCGATGCTGAGTTGTAGAGAAATCAAAATATGGCTGATATGACTTGGCCCAGCACAACTGCTATAACGACACCACACTAGCGTTTGCAAGCAATTCAATCAGTGTAGCTTTCTCAGGTACTCCAACCCATTTCTCTATCTGTCTTTCTTTAAGGTCTATCATCTTTGTTTGTTTGTCTATATTTTGAGTTTGTACAACTGTAGGAATAACTGTGTCCTTTATTTTAAAAAAAGGATCTAGGCCTACCAGTCCTGTCGATGCTACTCCAGCCTTGATCAAAGTTCCTGCATAGTCACAAAACTATAGCCATCGAGTTGATATTCTTTCAACTTGTATCCTTTACCTTGGTAATAAGTCTCCTAGTTGTAAAGAATACTCATTATTCAATAATTAATTATATTACAACCAAATCAAGGTGTCCAACTTTTTCCTAAAGGATTCTTATTTCTACTTTCGATATCGACCTGGCAGTATCCGGTGTTAAAAACAACATTCTTCAGGTAAGTAAGATTTCGAATTAATAAATGTTTGTGAAATACTTCGTTTTGTTCGTTTATCATATTTTTGTTTTAAACAATAATACTTTTATTGAATTTCTATGAATATAAATCATACTTGAAAATTATAATCCAACCAGATACATTGAAATGAGTCATATATCATTTGTGACGCTGCAAAAATCAGGAGTTTTTGTTTGTTAATTCTGACAATAATGAAATACAATCTCTATAAACCATTATATATGAAAAAAAATGACTCTATTAGATTATCTACATTTTTTATTTCAGACTTTTGTTTTAATTTTTCTTCGTACATTTAGAGAAGAGCTGCAGAGCTGTAACTTGAAAATAAAGGTTTTGTAGAAGAAATAGAGAAACTCCGTCATCAGCAGGAAAATAAACGAAACCGAAATGGGAAGTTGCGGAGTCAAAAGTCTGGGATTGCCGAAACTGCTAGGTGGGCGTCATAGAACTTTTGGGCTTCTACCACTGACCACAGTCCGAGAAGCTGCAACCAGCAGAGCATTGCCCTTATTTGACTTCAGTGAAGTCCAGCTACCTCCTTCTCCTCTTTCATAATAAGCAGTATTGATGTTTATTTCTTATGAAAAGAGTAATTTGTGATGGATATCCAAAAGCACCCGACAGTAACAGCTCCAGCGGGAGTCATAAAAGGCTCTGTTTTGACATCTCTCTCAGGTCTTCCTTTAGTGGCATATAGAGGGATACCTTTTGCCCTTCCTCCGGTAGGGCCTTTGCGATTCGCTAAGCCAGTTCCTCATCCACATTTTGAGGTAAACATTGATCTCTCAATATAAAAAAAAAAAATATCAAGACCACTTATTGTCATAGGATTTCATCAATGCTTTTTCTTTTTATGAAGGAAGTGACTATTATTTCTTTGGACTCAAAAGTTCCAATAAGTCCGAAGATACAAAATATCTATTTCGATTGAGTCACACATGAAAGAAATTCCATCTTAGATATATCTAAAACAAGCATGCACCCAGAGCCCTATTTGATTAGAGGTGTGTCTGCGCTTTATAAATGTAGGTATTATTTTTATCATTCAATGCTACCTCCTCTAGTAGTTTTCATAATATTGTCTTTACCAGGGCGTATTCGATGCAACACAAGATGGACCTATTGGTATCCAGCCAATGGGAGTGAACTTTGAGTGGAAACAACAAGAAGACTGCCTTTACCTCAATGTGTTCACACCAGTACCCAAACAATTTGACAATGTATGCATCCAGGCTTGTCATGGTTTTTTTGAAAACTGTTTTAATAATACATTTTGTAACTCTTTAACGGGCGAATTTTTTCCAGGTTTTCTGGGATTTTTTTTGTTTGTTTTTTTTTTTGGGGGGGGGGGGGATGCTCAACAAAGTGAGAGTAGCTTCAATATAATCATTTTTACAGCTTGTGTATGTCAATGAAGTCTATCATGTTGAATAACATTTGAAAGGAAATAAAATCGTCTATAAGATTAAGATGATAAACTTTGAATAAGATGCTGGGGTTAGAAATTATTTTGTTAAGAAATAGATAGAAAAAGGAGAAAAACAAAAAAATTCTTCCTTGGACCACTACTCACCATTAACAGTGTTAGTATCAAGTTTATGGTCACAAAATACTTTACGGTCATTTGTTTGAAGCTGGAAACATACTCAAACTTGCAGTTACTCTTTATTACCCGCAATTGCTCATACAATTCAAAATTTCAAGCCTCCTTGTATCTCATGATATTGAAACTCATACAAAACGCTTAAAAAATATAGAAAAAAAACCTCATTCAAAAACACAAGCGTTGCAAATTTGGTTTCGATTTGAATACAAGTCAGTGGTGTAAAAAATCGGAGATGACTACTGTCTGATCCCCGTTTGAGTAAAACCCGTCACACGGTGCCTCCGTCTGATCCCCGTTAAAGACTTAAACCTTTGTATTTATACAATAGTCATTAAGATGATGACATATCATATTATTTTATTGGTTAAAAAGGACCAAGTTCAAATGTATTATAAATTGTTAAAATACCATTTATTCAATAACCTTAGTGGACTGCTGAGCACATGAAAAATTTGCTGTTATGAATTGCTTTTCATTTTGGTTAAACACTTGCACACAAATTCTACACAGACAGACAAAGATACACAGGGATGATGCTCCAGAATTGAGTGCTTATTTACTTTTGGAAGAATTAAGTAGGAGCTGGCCCTGGAAATAGATGACAGTCAAAGAATGGTGCAGGTAGAGTGCCAAAAACAGACAAAAGTCTTAGAAAGAAAAAAAGCAAAACAGTGTTTGGAAGTTGTCGGAAATGGGAATTGAACCTTGAACTTGGTGTGGCAGCCATCACCTGCCCCTTGCCAGGACTGCAGGTTCAATCTCTAAGCTATCTGCCACCATGAAAAGGTGGTTTCAAGGCTATTGATGAACATGTGTTACTGACATTTAATACACTGAAAAAACAGGACAATGCTTACCTAGAAAACACGAAACAACCCGCTGTTATGATTTGCCTCTCTTTCTAACAAAACAGTACACACAAACACAACATAGTTAGACAAACAACAGAGACAAGGGGAATGCTCAGGAATTGAGTGGGTATAAGCATAACATGAAGAATTTACATCAGCAAAGAGAGAATACCCCATTTCAAATAAAAATTTAGTTTAATTTCTCTCTTCTCTTAAGGCCTGTTATGCCCTTCGGCATGTAGGGCAGTAACAAAGGATCGCCACTTGTCTCAGTCCTGGGACAACCTCTGGATGGCCCCCCACGTATGCCCCATGCGCTGAGCTCAAGTTTAATTTCTAATATTATCTTATTTTGTCTTGTCTTGTCTTATTTTCCATAATATGGGATGTTTATCATTAAAATTCCTCATACTTGTGACATGTTTTATAAGTTCTCAAAGCAACAATCCTATGTTTTTAGAGAATTAGGCTTGTTGGTGAGTCTTTTTTCAATTTTGTCAACCTCAAACTTCCTCAGGCTGAAAATGCTTCCACTGTCAAAGATGAGGGAAGATTGAAGAAAGTGATGGTGTTTATTCATGGCGGAGGATTCTTCATGGGTTGTGCAAACCAACACGTCCCAGGAGACTTTGTTGCTCAGGTGAAACATTCTTCATCTCTCCTATAAACATATATGATAAATATTCTCACAACCAGAGGCATCTAATAAGGGCATAGTTTTAAAAAATTGAAGGCTTTTCACTTCTGTGTTGCCTGTGGAGTTTTCATCAAAGGATTTTGTGAAAGTGACAGAGTCAATTGCTTTTATCATTGTGAATGATGTCTGCAAGTACATACCACAAAGTAATTGACCGTAGTTATTCATTTATTTTATTTTCATTCTATATCATTCTGCCAATTCACAGCTTTTGCAAAGACATATGAGTAAAAATTCACAAAATTATAAATGGCAATTCTGATTGTTCTCCCTCTCTGATTGTTCTTTGCCTCTGACATTGTTTTGGTAATGAAGAAGTAAATATCTAAGGTCATACATGGGTTAAAAACTACCACATGTACCTACACAATTAAATTAATATTCCTTTTATGGTTGAGAATCATAGCCCTTAACTGTCTTTTCACTGCTCTGTGTTTGCTGCATACATGCTTTGTTAGCAAAACATTTTTGAAGTAGATACAGGTTTGCCCTTACTTATATTTAGTCATTGTTATCATAATTTATAGTCAAAATTCGAGGAAAAACCCTGTAGCCTTTTACAAAATCAGAAGTAAGATTTGTTTTAAAAGTTTTCCATGTCTATTTTCTAGGGAGATGTGATTATTGTGACCATCAACTATCGCCTCTCATGGCTTGGCTTTGTGAAAGGCCCTGTGGATGAAATCAAAGGCAACATGGGAATGTGGGACCAGCTAGAAGCTTTGAAATGGGTCAAGGCCAACATTCAAGCCTTTGGAGGTGACGCTGATGATATAACTTTGGCAGGCCAGTCCATGGGAGGTGAAAGTGTGTCTGCGATGAGCGTGTCTCCTCTGGCAAAAGATCTTTTTACTAAGGTTAGTTTTGTTTTTATACTTATATCAACATTGCTTTTTTTTTTTCATTTGATTTCTGACAGTTTCTTGCTTTGTGAATCCCGCTGGCTTACTATTGAAAAAAAAAACAACCCTCTAAGCAAGTTTGAATGTAATTTGTAACTTGAAGGCTGATGCACACAATGAGCTCAGACCTCAGTTGTGCTGTGAGATATGTAGACACAGCCTTTTGCGTTATGCCCTTAGGTAAATCTCTTTAACTCAGTAATATCATCTATCACTAATAGGCAATGGATCGTATGCTTGTAAGTCCCTCTGCTTGTTGAAAACACAATCTCTGTCAAGGAAAATTGTAACATGCAAAACAGGCAGTTTGTGTCATCAAGTGTTATATGCAGCTAGTTTATGAGGAATATGGCACTGTGATGTGCTTTAAGGCTTGAGCTAAGGGGCTATACAAATAAACCATTCAATAACCATTAAAGATTATATAAAACTTACTTTCTTACCAATATTACAAAAGTGTTTTCAGACACCTACAGACCAATTTGCCAACAGTTTAAAATAGCCCATGATTGTGCCTGATCTGATGAGGAATGTCTGAGTCAATTATTTCCTCCATGAAGATTTCTCAGCATAAGTTTGTCCTCCAAATTCTACTGAGAAGTTTTTGCATCATAAAAAGTTTTCAGAACTCACTTTTAATCTACTTTCTTATAATTTTTTAACACTTTAATCTTTACAAGGGGGCATGATGAGCATATTCAGGAAATATCATATTTCCAGTAATAGCTTATCTATGTGATTACTGTACCATTAATATAATTGACTTTGCTGTTGATTTTCTATGTTCGGCAATCATTGTAATGCAGAGCAAGGGGTTACAAAACTATTACGATAAAGCATCTTTCAAGAGCTGGACACAAACACATGAGGTGCATTGTGTCCAAGAGTGATCCTGAATTGTTTGAAACCAATTTGATGTAGACAATTTCCTAGCTCAATTCATCACTGTGGTATTATGAGCATAATTCCTCCTGGACCAATCTGCTATTTCCATCCTCTTTTTTCCTCCGAATACTCTTCGTCCCGGTTACTGTCTGCTCTATCTCCACATGTCTATTTTTTTTTTAGTTAGTAGCATGGACAGCCAGACATATAAAATTTTTATGTCACATGTGATTTTCATTATTATTTTTGAATTGGGTTGTTGGTGGCATACAAGATTTTTATTCCCTCTTTATGGGAAAGCAGGGTGTGAACTTTGATGAGGGTTATCATCTCCAAACTAGTTTTTATGTTGAATAGAGGAGAACTCGGGCTTACATACTTTCACATAAATATTAATTTGCTATCTTCTTTTCTCTTTACAAGACAAGTTGCATAATCCTTTTATTTACAGGGCATCCTTATGAGCGGTACAATGTTTACCTGTAAATCTACAGTGGGATCGTCTGATGTTTTACTCGACATGTTGATTAATAAACTTGGACTTGACAGAGAGGGAAAAGAGTATTCTGATCTTATCAAAGAGCTGAGAGACCTTCCTGAAGAGAGGTTCATTCTACCATTGCAAAATGAAATCACAAATAAGTTTACCACAATCGATACTGAGCTGTTCCCTAAATCATTTGAGGAGATGAAACAAGATAAAGAGTATCTCTCAAAGGTGGGATTTTTCAACCGTGACTATTTAGTCTCTTTAACCAACAATGAAGGTCAGCTGGAGTTATCTTCAGGCCCATTTGCTGTTAATACCGATAAAGGTATGTTACCAAGCGTATTATAACATTTCTTTGTTGGCTTTCTTTATATTTTTATTGGCAGACACTTATTATCCATATAGACAGATACCTCTTACTGAATAGACTGACTAAAAGCCAAAAATTGTAGTTTGTGTAGGGAAATAAAATTTGAATTTGTAAGTAATACCTAAAGTAATTGGGTGACTTTTTATTAACTCTTTCCATGCCAAGGATTTTTCCCAGTTCCACTGTGGGGTTTTTCGAGTGCGGTAAGACCCCAATGGTGCCCTATGAAAAATTTACCTTACATTAAGAGTTATGAG
>JBCIKM010481784.1:0-10196 GCA_039654465.1 Melibe viridis | reverse complement strand
TGTGTGTGTGTGTGTGTGTGTGTGTGTGTGTGTGTGTGTGTGTGTGTGTGCGTGCGTGTGTGTATGTGTGTGTGTGTATGTGTGTGTGTGTGTGTGTGTCTGTGTGTCTGTGTGTGTCTGTGGTCATCTGAATGTGTAATCGTTTTGTAATTAATAGTCCCATAGCACTGTCTGTAGGCAGTGTGCTGATGTGGGCACGCGTGTGGAGTATGTGTTTGTGAGTAAGGTTTAAGTTGAGGAAAATTGCGTGCTTGTATCCAAAACATCTATTCACTCACAAAAGGAAGGAATAAAAATTATACTAATCAAAAGTGACACTTTATCCCAGTGACATAAATGAAAACGTTCCGAACGGAAACCGACAAAAAAGTTGTAAGAAAAAAAATCTGCCTTTTTTCGCGGCATCGAGTGTGGAGTTTCCTTTAGTGCATTCTTTTCTTGTTATTGAACATGAGCGAGTGGGGGGACAGGACGACAAGGAGGACTGCCTCAAAGGACACGCAAATGCATACTTTATTCTCTGTGTGTCACGCACTCGTCCCTTGCCAAAAAACGACGTGCTCAAAGATGTGAACAATCCAGGGAATTCAGGCCAGACGCAGCGCGGAGTGAGCAGGATGGACAATATTCTTGTCACGACATTGGTCAGCCATAAAATACAACATGCGTAACGTGATATAATTATTCTCGTGAATAGAAAATGAATCTGTCGGGGGCGGCAGGAGTAAAATACTTGTACTGCTCTTTTTTTAGTTAATCCACGAGAAAGCAGTGCTAGAAGCAGCAACAAAGATCCCAGAATATGATTTTGGTACCTTTTTCGTATCCTATAAAATAAACCCCAATGTTAGAAATTCAATCTTCATCTGCCTCCAGATCAGAAGAAATCATTACTTCTTAAGCAAGCGTAGACTGCCATACGTATTTTAATAAAATGCCCCCTAAATCTAAGCTAGTCTTTGGTTTGGGTTGAGCACTTTGGGAGCAACGTGCAAAGTTTTATATGCGTGACTCTCAAAACTACCAGTTGCTGTACCTAGTTGCCTCCCCCGACTTTTTGGGAACTCAGCTATGCTGCTCTGATAAGTGCTAACAAGCACGAAACAGTACTGTCTGCATTTGCTATATATATATATATATATATTCTTCATAACTGTTAACGGTCTCAAGCGATTTTGCCGTATTTGGACATCTACCCCTGTCCACGGCATTCCTATACTCTAATCCTAGAGCGCTGTTTGTTGTGATGATAAAATATGTAAGCATAGTAACATTCGATCCAACCATTATGAATCATAATGTTATCCCAAGCGTGTTTCCTGTTGGCTTTCCTCCTGTGTGGGATGACCTTGCCGGGACGTTCAGTCCGGACCCAAATCAATGTCATAACAGTGTGTGATATAGATATGAAAGCCATTGCTGTATCGGTCATTAAGCTTCAAGCGAATATAAAGACATACTGGTATTGTGAGAAGGACCAGGATCAGGGTTGCCAGTTTAGCACTTTTCGTGCCAAATTTGAAGAATTTGAAGAATTTGGCAATTTCTAAGACCGTTTGGCACGAAAAAAATAGTTTGGCAAGTAGGTATTTTGGCACTCTTGGTGGCACTTTTTGGGCTCTTGCCCTGGTTTACTGTATTTTGTTGTATTTGAAATTTTCAGCTTTTCAAAGCAGTTTTGGGGCATATTTTCGATTCTGGCTCCGGATAACTGGCTTTTCATTCTCTTTTTCGCTAAAAATCTCTTAAAGGTTTGGCAAGTTTTTAAGGCGCTTGGCAAGTTTTCGTGACTGTTTGGCAAGTTGCTCTGAAAAAAAAAAACTGGCAACCGTGATCAGGATACATTATTTATTTTTAACAGTCAAATGACTCCATGTTGTGTATGATTAATTTTGATAAATCGCTTCATTCATACTATTGAGGTTTAACTTAATGTAGCTGACAATATGCTTATGACCAAGCCTTGGTACATAATGACCACACGAGATGTCTGCTTGAAGTTAACACTGAGTGGAAGTGTGTGTTACCAAGAAATGGGAACAGTAAAACTGACAACCTTTATTACATTATTACAGAAAGGTATCCACAGTGTTTTGATTGGCTGATAGATGCTTTCAAAGGCTACACAAAATTCCATAGTACGCTTTTCACAGTATCTCTTTTAAAGATTTGCAGGAACAGGTAGCTGATACATTCTTTTTGCCAGGTAACAGGAATTTATTTTCATTTTGCTGGGCGTTAATGGCAATATTTTACTAAAGACTGTCACGATAGCATGGCACTACAGCCGGATTGTGTTGTTTTGGATCATGACGTACAAATGAACAGAATGATGTTTTTAATACTCACGAATAGGCTCATGACAAAATATGTTGACATTTGAATTTGCATCAATATGACACTAATGACAAAGGTAGTTTGAATAAAAACTGAAACAGATCTCAAAATGCGCAAATCTGTTTTCTACCAGCATTTACAGTCATGTTCTCATCTAACGCCAAGAGTCATTGTTTTAACATTTGCGCTGTTCCTGACGCAAAAGGTTCCTTGATTCCCTGTGTCAAGTGCTTTAGGTCTTATACCGGGGCTGAGAAAAAGGAATCTTTTATGTACTATCGTCATGAAAAAAGTCCACAGGGGTTATTTCAGGCGAGCTTTGGGTGCCAGGCGGTGGTTTGCTTACTCGTTTTCTACGCCATTGACATTTGCCAACTTGACCAGGTTCTAGTGCCAGGTCTGACTAACATTTACTTCTTGGAGGTGTTGCATGCTTCTGTTGCTCTCTCATGTAAGTTCTCTGGTCAAAAGTTATTGAAGTCAAGTCGTGACTAAATTGCAGCTTTGACATTTTCAATGTTTTCAGCCATCTTATTTTATAGGTATTACGCGTTTATTTGGATGCCGCGCCACTTGTTTTGGGGGATGTTCAAAAGTTACGTCACCGTAAACTAACAAGACATGTGCACCCGTCAAAATGGTATGACACAAAATGCCAAGAAGTACCTGAGCCTTCGCAGAAAACCGGAGCTTTCTAACTTTTTAGTGTTCTTTTTATTTCAATTATAAATCGGAGCAAAATAAAAAACCTGTATATTGTCCCTCCAAAAGATATGTATACCACATCTTAATTTTTGTATTTTAAAGTTTGTTTAAACTAATTACCCTCCATGAAGCCTCTTGGAAAATCCATTAAAATTAAATTCAATATTAATTTCTATTATTTTCATTCACTATCTTTCTCGTTTAGGTATTCCATACAAAAAGTACCCAAGTAAACTTAATGTTTCTTGGGTCACCTCTTTAAAAAAAACATTGTATCTTTGGTGCTAACGTCGAAGCTGAAAAAAGGTCAGCAACAAAATTGAAATTAGAATTGATTTTCAATGCTAGGCACCAAATGAAAACTGATATCTAAAGTATAGAAAATTTGAGGCAATCTTGCATCTCTGTAGATGTTGTAGTATAAAGTATTGAACTTGGCGTGTATTTGTATTTATTTTTATTAGAACAACACATCGAAGAGTTTGTTTTAACCAGAAAAAATGACATAACAATGCCACATCTAATAAAAGGAATAGATTAAATAGAAATCCGCTTTTCGCTCCATGGGGAATTTTGTAAACTGCCTCGTAAAAACTTGGCAAACTAGGGCATCATTCGTGGCTAATGCGTGGCAGCACTCAATTAACGTTGATTTAGGTGAGAGAAGCTGCATAAAATGCCTCACCCGAGGCCACCAGTCGTTGACTGCCACATTCATTGAATGGACGGCTTACATGAAGGATCGTGCTTATCATTTCAGGGCTGGCATTGATAAATGTGGAAGGAGGAAATGGACTGATATATTCGAAATGTATCAATTAAAAAAATATGCGACACCAATTTTATGTTAACGAAAGACCAGTCTTGTTCCTATACAGCCATTATTGCCCATAGTTTGTTGAACACCTGCTGTTTGCATTTATTTTCATACATGCTTCGAGTATAATGCGAGTACCCGTAATACAAATGCAAATCAAGGTGGAAATGAGTCTTAACTGCTAGTCACAGATGTATATTATTACACTACTTTAGTTATGATGGCAGTACTATGGTGCTGAAACCCGAGGTACACACTTTAAAAACAGTTTCATTTTCACATTCATTTGGAATTTTACTGCCATCAATCAGATAAGAGCTAATCAGTATTGAAATGAAGTCAGGTCCATGACAATTTTAAGGCAATATATTTGATTGAGAAGTATACAAACCTCAATTTCCTACAACTTGGAGTATTAATTACATTACAAAAACACATCACAACTCGTTATTTTCGATTAATTCTTCCATCTCTTTCTTTCACAAGCAAAAGGCGACGAGTATGAAAGCTTCCACAGGGAGAACAGAGACAAACTATACTGAACGTTTCGGGCTATACCCCTTTTCAAAACGGACACATATTATGAAATATAAAATGCAAAATATAAAACAAAGAGATAAGGACTGGGACGAAAAGGAAAACGCAAGAGAGCAACCTACGATAGCAATAACAAAACATTCAGTACATCTTCGGAAATACGCCACGCGCAGAGTTGAAAAAGCGTACCACAGACAGAAGATGGCATTGAAAGGAAGAAAGGCAATCACATGCCAGCAAATGGCTGAGCCGCGAAGAAACTTGGGCGGAAAGGGCAATATGAGGGAAGGTTCGAAGGAGAGAGAGATTATGGGGAAGTGGGGAATTGCAGGATATAGACTGATGATGTTAAAATCAAAACAAAGTAAAATCTTGCGCGGGTGTTCAGACCATGGAGCTGCAGAGAGCAAAGGGTCAGGATCAAGCTCGCGTCTGTACACCTCCTCTGGAGTTTGCCCATGAAACAGAACCTAAGGACTTTAACGTCCATGTCCTCTAAACCATCATGCCCTGGAAGGTTAAAATGCTTTGCCGCAGGTTTTTTCTCATCATTCTGCAGACTTCGTAAATGGGCGGTAAAACGGTCGTTCAGACGCTTGCCAGTCTCGCCGCTGTAGAATTTGCTCCGGCAGTGCTTGCACCGGATGGCGTATACAAGATTTCTACTGATGCATGATGAGTTGCATTGTATTTTCCAATCTTTCTGCAGGAACTTGATCTTTAAATCCAGGTAGTAGCAGGTCCTGTCATTACTTCGTTTTGCAAGAAATCGAGATTGCAAGACGAAGAGTGGTTTTATCAAAGCCTTAACTGAAACCACTTTCGGCTACTCAAATAAAGTAACCTCTGGTTTAGATTCATGGCACCGGAGGAAAAAAAAGCAACAACAAAGTATTTAATTTGTCAAAAGGGATTTAACTATATCAATGTAGGAATACCTTTTCCCATGTAGGCTACATTACAAAGCGCCAAGTTAACAAGCTTCCTTCCTTATGAGGAACAGAACCACTGAAATGAAAAGTAAAAACAAAAGTACCTTGGACGAGTCTGGACAGTTTATTTTGAATCTTGCCGTGTCAGATGGTTGCTGATAACGCTTGCTGGTCGGCTCTTAACATCCCGTCAGTAAGCCTGTGAAACACAGAAAGAGAAGACTCATGATTATACAAAGTGGAGCGACATACCGTAGAGCGTGTATATGACTGGAAACAAATTCGTGACTGGTATAAGAAAATCGCAGCTCGAATGAAGTTGACCCTTTTTTTCTCGACACAATAGATATTTCCTCAATATTATTATTCTATGTATGTTGAATAAATAACATCTCGATGGCATCATACCTATACTTATTTATTATGTCGTGTGTTTACTTAATAGTAGCCAAGAACCTATCTTTAAGCAATTTTTGTACAATTTGCATTGGCAAAAATGACAAATGGATTACTTTCACCCCACACATTTTTATTTATCACCAAGAGGATGAAAAGCATGTGTTAACAAGGAAGCCGGCTAACTAATTAAGTTTTACATTAATTTTTCTCTGATATGTTTTTTTCTCCGACTAGCTGCTGTCAAAGAAAATGAAATTGAGCATCAAACATCACAAAATGTGATTGGAACTGGCTGTATTCTTTGATTTTTTTAGAATGATGGAGAGGGGTTGAACAAACAGAGTTGGAATCTCACTTGAGATCCTTTGACTTCGGAGAGCAAAGCAAACTCTGCCTGCTCGCTGCTTCCTTTGTACAAAAGAGCTCTTATATTATTTTCTTTGCGTCACTTCTCTTCTCCACTCTTCCTTTCTATTGGCATGGTTAATTATTTGCCTTTTTTATTTCCTATCATCCTAGGTTTCTTCATCTAGAGCCCTCACATCCTACAACCTTATTATCATCTCTTTACTCTTCTTCTTCTTCTTCTTTTTCGGACCCTAAAATCACGTTCAATGATGTTCTAGTGTAAAAAAGCCCACCACAAACACTAACCATTCCCCGAATCACCAAAGGCTTCAATTAGATATGAAATACGACGCTTTCTTGCCCTGACAAACTTCAATAGAGAAGGGAGTCTGGAGTAATGGAAAGAGCACGAACAGTGAGATATGCAATAAACTTCCCTCAGAAAATCTGAAGCATTGATATTATTAGAGGCTGGGTGGGTCATGGTCTCACGCTTGGGCCGGTCTGAGGCTGCATTGACTTGAAGGGAAGGGATCAAAACACTTCCAAGGGATTTGTTCCAGCAAAATTGGAATGAGAGAACGTCTATAGAACATCTATGGTGCGGTCATATGAGTACAAACTATGTAAGAAATAGTAAGGATAACGTCTGACAGTTTTCACGATAACTTCTTTTATGTCATTTTATAATTTTAATAAGGTTGGAACTTCGTGTACTATAAGCCTGGAAGCTGAAAATTGGGTCATCTGTGAGTAAATGCATATATATAAATTAACGAAGTGTAATTGAAATCTGTTGGGTTTTTGTTATTTCTTGGCAGTAAATTTTCCCAGGGCAAAGTTTATTGCCCGTAAAACAGAATCGTGCAAACCCCAACAGAATGCATATGGAAAAGTACAAGACATGTTTGACGGACAATTCAATGAGAATGTTAGTTGTTTAAGATTGTTGTGTATTTTGAAATGCCCGTCGGACCTCTTGTTGCCCCCCGCCCCCCCCCCCCCCATATATATATATACAGTCATTTCCAAAAGTATCTGAACCCTTTTAAATCAGAGTTATTGCACATTGTTTTGCAAAATTTTTACCCATGGTTACTGTATAAATGAAAGAGAATTTCTCATCGCATCTTTTGATATCAAGAATGTGACATTTGGTCAAGTATTCATTAGTTTATATATATATATTCAAAGTTAAATAGTCAAAAGTTTACTTTTGCAAAATATGACAAAAATACGTAAAAATTGAGTCTACTGTCGACTTGTTATGTCGGCGCACAAAATACGTTCATTCAATCAATTTAAACTACTAACCAAACAAATAAGTAGTAACCTTTCACTTACAGGAACTAATGGTTTTGTTGGTGTTAAAATGAAAACTGATACGTACTAAATTTAGAGCCTGGGTCACCACACTCAATAAAGCAATGTTCGTGTTATTGTTGTAGCAGGGATTATCGTGGGTTCAAGAGCTACTGTGTCTGAATCCCTACGGGAACAAAAAAAGCTGAATTCGGAGCTAATTGCACAATGGTTTGTCATCTCCATGGATCTAAATCCTCCGATTGTAAGTCTCAGGAATTTCAGGAAACCTGAATAAAGTAAGAGTTAAATAGCATGTAATATTAACGACAATTTGAAATCAGAATATTCTAACGGACTCATGGAATGCAATGGGTGAGGAATGTACAACCTTTTTTTTATTAGTTCAAAGCGACGGAGACCTGACCTGAATGTCAGGGGAACGTGAAGGCCATACAGACTATGTAAAGGAGATAATCCTGAGTTTATATACAAAATTAATTCAAATTAAGCAATTCTATGTGTTGGAAATATTTGTCTTTCCCTCAATGTCATATCTGCAATATTAAATTTTGACTAGAATCGTTGAACAAAATTTATAGTCATGCATTTAAATGAATTTGTATGATGTTTGGTACCACAATGTTCAGCACAGGTTTAGCTTTCCAATGATGAACAACCCATTAATGTATATTTTTTTTCGTTATTTTAAAACTATTAAAAAACAGTGTTCAGATACTTTTGGGCATGACTGTATGTAAGTTGTCATACGCAACGCTGATTTTTTGCACACTGAAAGTTACAGAAAAGTGTTTTGCAGAGAAAAATATACTGTTTTGTTTTGTTTTTGTTTGTGTTTGTCGGGGGGATGGGGGTGGGTGTAACAGGCTTAATACACATAATTGTAAAATTCCAATTAGGAAGACGCCCAAATGTGTTTGAAGCATTGATTTTTCTATGAACCGTTGTTTTGGATTTATCAAATTATTAAGACAGGAACATCTTACATTTTTGCAATGCCTCAGAATGTAATCAGAGGATTGCTTTATACAAAGTTTCAAGTGGATGATGAGAAGCAGCCGGATCACGATGACGTCACCATTTATTGGGACTCTTCAGAATCTTCCGGGGCCGAATTTCAATCGTATGAGAATGATTGACGTCATTGCACCAAAGTGAAAAAACAAGCTTAAATGCTTGTCTGAGCTGTTCCAAAAAACATTTGGTCTCTTTTCTTATTATTTGTTTGTCTGTTGTTTTGAAAGTTGGCCCGGGATTACTGCCGAGCAAAATTTTCTGGAGCCTTAATATAACGGTAGAAATACGAAACACTATATTATGATTATATTATTAATTGCACGTCATTATATCAGATGCTACACAAAGGTAAATTAATCAACATATTTGATCCTGTCCTTCATATAACATCAAATATCAATACATGTCGATTAGTAAACAGCTGTTGCCAAACACATTTGCACAGTGTTTTGCTTAGAATTTTACCATAGCATGATCAATTGTCGGTGGATATACAGGGTGTTTTTATATTATGCTCCAATTTATCATTGGAATAACCAAAAAACCAAGAAAGATAGCTGACAAATTATTTTTGCAAGGTAACTGTAATATATTAGCATTTAGTTTGGCGTTAACAGCAATATACGAATTACTGAAGACGGTTTAGGAAATTATGGCACAAAAGCTGGACTGTTGTGGATTTTTTGTTTTTTTTATCCTGACGCAGAAATGAACAGAAAAAAATCTTCACAATTGACACGGATAGGCTAATAATAAGAAAACTTTTGGCAATTGAATTTGAATAAACACGACATCAATGGCAAGGGTAGCTTGATTAAAAACCGAATCAGAGCTTATTGTGCGCAACTGTCTTTCTACCATCATCTGCAGTCGGGATCTCAGCTCTCCTCTAGAGTTTGTTGGCTTCTTTTAGCACGATTTGCACTCTACCGACGCACAAGACTCCCCGTTTCAAAGGCACTGTCTTTTCTGGGGGCTGAAAAAATGGAATATTTGATGTATAGTAATAAAAACAACATCCAGGGGGGGGGGGGGAGGGGTGGTATTTTTGGTTACATTGCTATACGTTCATATTTTGACATGAAAAAGACCTGGATATAATAAAGCATTTAATGTTCATCTCTTAGTAAGCTCTGGCAGGAACAAATTGAAAAATAAAAATGACAGCTTATCTTTCCAAACACAATCAGACCAGGAAAAAAACGTTAATAATAAATTTAATATGGTTTACATAACAATGGATGGTTTGCTGAGACTTTCATTGCTGAAATGAGGTTTTCAGTGGTCGGCGTATATTTTTTTCCCTTTTCCCAATAAAATGTAGACATAAAATGTTTTTATACACCCTTTTAAAGAGTAGAAACTTAATCATTGGAAAACAGGAAATGGAATTGAAAGCATTTTGAAATATTAAAAATAGCACACCTCTTCGATAAAATGTACCCCTTCTTTTCACCAAGGTGGATAGTTATTTGGATAATAAAATCTTGACTTGGAAAGGAGACGGCCAGAAAATTTGATTACATTGGGTAATTTAGTGCTGACGACATGAAGATACCTTATTCTTTGCTGTTTTATCACTTTGGAGGGGGTTAGAAAATTAATCTTGAAAGTGTTTGTGGTTTTTCTGCTTCTCCTTTGTGTGTTAGTGTGTGTTGTTGGGGGGGGGGGGGTCGGGGGGGGTCTTATTCTGGTTTCCCAGTTCTTTTCTTCTTCTTCTTCTTCAATTATATCGACTGACTCAGTGGAACTGAGTATTACTGTCGATGCGGGCATAATTT
>JBCIKM010481673.1:0-10196 GCA_039654465.1 Melibe viridis | reverse complement strand
CATACATGACAGCATCGACAGTAATACTCAGTTCCACTGAGTCAGTCGATATAATGGAAGAAGAAGAAGAAGGAGTTAAAAAAAATGTCTGAACTTTTATGCTTTCAGAAATCAATAAACCACATTAATTAACTGTAACTAAATTTCATTTTCTTAGCCAAATTATCTTAGAGTTATGAACTTTTACACGAGGTGCTCAATATGGCAACCTTCTCAAGGAACACACTCGTTTGGGCTTTTTATTTCACATTATGCATCAAAATCTCCTTGAGACAAAAACGGTACATTATGCAAACGACGTCACCAAAAACAAACAGTTTGGTGTTCCCCTGTCAACATTAATGAGGGTTATTTTCTAATTTAAAAAAAAACAAACCCTAGAAATCTTTATGCATTCTAGTTCTTAAGCTGTTAAAATTCATAATTATTCAGAAATAGAAAAAAATCACACTGCACAGCAAATGCCATAAGGACACCTATCCACGACATAGTTGAAAACTAAGGTAGCTTATTAAGATAATCTGAGAAATCCACAAAATTTGAAATGCCAATGTTTTGTCTCTCTATTTTGCTCAATTTGGGTGCTGATTAGTGGGCAATTAAAAAAGTTCTTACGGTTTAATTGAGTTTCATCAACTTTGGGACACCTGAAACTTGTAAATGATTTGATAATTTTTGTAAGTGATGCAGTAGACCATTTCTGGATGTCATGAACTGTAAATACCTTATTCAGTAAGGTGGACAACTTTTTTTTTGTCAAGTTGATATGACTAATTCTATTGTAAGTGATTCCGTAGTCCCATTGTTTAAGTCACAAACTGTTAAATGTCTTATTCTAGAAAGTACCCTTAAAGTGGAACACATTAATGCATTATTCACATTAATCTCTTTTTCTCCAAGGATTCACCTTGTGTGAATTTAAGATATTATTCCTTTGCATTAGCGGTGACTCTGCATTCCTCAAAGGGATTCTATTTCTGTCTTTACTTATTACTTTTTGCACTGCCCTCTATTATATATACTCATCACTACTTGTTACTCTACATGTACAGTGACTATACATTCCTCAAAGGGAATCCATCTAAGTCTTTCCTTATTACTTATTGCACTACCCTCTATGTACTCATCACTGGTTGTTATTTCACATTTACAGTGACGATACTTTCCTCAAAGGGAATCTATCAAAGACTTTCCTTATTTATTACACTGCCCACTATATACTCATCACTGTTTGCAATTCTGCATTTACAGTGATGATACTTTCCTCAAAGGGAATCCATCTAAGTTTTTCCTTATAACTTATTGTACTACCCTCTATGTACTCATCACTGTTTGTTATTAAACATTTACAATGACTATACATTCCTCAAAGGGAATCCATCTAAGTCTTTCCTTGTTACTTATTGCACTACCCTCTATGTACTCCTCACTGTTTGTTCTTAAACATTTACAGTGACTATACATTCCTCAAAGGGAATCCATCTAAGTCTTTCCTTGTTACTTATTGCACTACCCTCTATGTACTCATCACTGTTTCTAATTCTGCATTTACAGTGATTATACATTGATCAAATGGAATCCATCTAAGTTTTTCCTTGTTATTTATTGCACTACCTTCTATGCACTCATCACTGTTTGTTATTCTTCTTTTACAGTGACTTAATATTCCTCAAAGGGAATCCATCTAAGTCTTTCCTTATTACTTATTGCACTACCTTCTATGTACTCATCACTGTTTGTTATTCTTCTTTTACAGTGATGATACATTCCTCAAAGGGAATCCATCTAAGTCTTTTCTTATTACTTATTGGACTACCCTCCATGTACTCATCACTGTTTGTTTTTACATATTTACGTTGACTATACATGCCTCAAAGTCTATCCATCAAAGTCTTTCCCTGTGACTTCTTACACTGCCGTCTATGCACTTATCACTTTCTGTTATTCTGCATTTACAGTGACTTAACATTCCTCAAAGGGAATCCATCTAAGTCTTTCCTTGTTGCTTATTACACTGCCCTCTATGCACTCATCACTGTTTGTTATTCTTCTTTTACAGTGACTTAACATTCCTCAAAGAGAATCGATCTAAGTCTTTCCTTGTTGCTTATTACACTGTCCTCTGTATATTCATCACTGTTTCTAATTCTGTATTTACAGTGATTATACATTGATCAAAGGGAATCCATCTAAGTCTTTCCTTGTTACTTTTTGCACTGCCCTCTATGCACTCACCACTTTTTGTTATTCTTCTTTTACAGTGACTATAAATTCTTCAAAGTAAGGGAATCCATCTAAGTCTTTCCTTGTTACTTATTACACTGTCCTCTATATATTTATCTCTGGTTGTTATTCCGTATTTACAGTGACTATACATTGCTCAAAGAGGAATCCATCTAAGTCTTTCCTTGTTGCTTATTGCACTGCCCTCTATGCACTCGTCACTTTTTGTTATTCTGCATTTACAGTGACTATACATCCCTCAAAGGGAATCTGTTCAAGTTTTTTCTTGTTGCTCATTACACTGTCCTCTATATATTCAACACTGTTTTTGATTCTGCATTTACAGTGACTATACATTCCTCAAAGGGAATCCATCTAAGTCTTTCCTTTTTTCTTATTGCACTACCCTCTATGTACTCATCACCGTTTGTTATTCTTCTTTTACAGTCACTTAACATTCCTCAAAGGGAATCCATCTAAGTCTTTCCTTGTTACTTTTTGCACTACCTTCTACGTACTCATCAGGGTTTGTTATTCTTCTTTTACAGTGACTTAACATTCCTCAAAGGGAATCCATCTAAGTCTTTCCTTGTTGCTTATTACACTGTCCTCTATATATTCATCACTGTTTCTAATTCTGCATTTACAGTAATTATACATTGATCAAAGGGAATCCATTTAAGTCTTTCCTTGTTACTTTTTGCACTGCCCTCTATGCACTCATCACTTTTTGTTATTCTGCATTTACAGTGACTCCACATTCCTCAAAGAGAATCGATCTAAGTCTTTCCTTGTTGCTTATTACACTGTCCTCTATATATTCATCACTGTTTCTAATTCTGCATTTACAGTGATTATACATTGATCAAAGGGAATCCATCTAAGTCTTTCCTTGTTACTTTTTGCACTGCCCTCTATGCACTCATCACTTTTTGTTATTCTGCATTTACAGTGACTATAGATTCCTCAAAGGGAATCCATTTAAGTCTTTCCTTGTTACTTATTACACTGTCCTCTATAAATTCATCTCTGTTTGTTATTCTGCATTAACAGTGACTATACATTCCTCAAAGGGAATCCATCTAAGTCTTTCCTTGTTAATTATTGCACGGTTCTCGATACATTCATCACTGTTTGTTATTCTGCATTTACAGTGACTATACATTCCTCAAAGGGAATCCATCAAAGTCTTTCCTTATAACTTATTGCATTACCCTCTATGTACTCATCACTGTTTGTTATTCTTCTTTTACAGTGACTTAACATTCCTCAAAGGGAATCCATCTAAGTCTTTCCTTGTTACTTTTTGAACTGCCCTCTATGTACTCATCACTGTTAGGTATTCCGCATTTACAGTGACTGCACATTCGTCAAAGGGAATCAATCTAAGTCTTTCCTTTTTTCTTATTGCACTCCCCTCTATGTACTCATCACTGTTTGTTATTCTCCTTTTACAGTGACTTAACATTCCTCAAAGAGAATCGATCTAAGTCTTTCCTTGTTGCTTATTACACTGTCCTCTATATATTCATCACTGTTTCTAATTCTGTATTTACAGTGACTATACATTCCTCAAAGGTAATCCATCTAAGTCTTTCCTTGTTACTTTTTGCACTGCCCTCTATGCACTCATCACTTTTTGTTATTCTGCATTTACAGTGACTATAAATTCCTCAAAGGGAATCCATTTAAGTCTTTCCTTGTTACTTATTACACTGTCCTGTATATATTCATCACTGTTTCTAATTCTGCATTTACAGTGACTATACATTTCTCAAAGGGAATCCATCTAAGTCTTTCCTTGTTATTTTTTGCACTGCCATTTATGCACTCATCACTGCAAGTTATTCCGCATTTACAGTGACTATACATTGCTCAAAGAGGAATCCATCTAAGTCTTTCTTTGTTGCTCATTGCACTGCCCTCTATACACTCGTCACTTTTTGTTATTCCGCATTTACAGTGACTATACATTGCTCAAAGAGGAATCCATCTAAGTCTTTCTTTGTTGCTCATTGCACTGCCCTCTATACACTCGTCACTTTTTGTTATTCTGCATTTACAGTGACTATACATTCCTCAGAGGAATCCATCTAAGTCTTTCAGTGTTGCTCATTGCACTGCCCTCCGTGTACTCATCACTGTTAGTTAATCTTCTTTTACAGTGACTTAACATTCCTCAAAGGGAATCCATCTAAGTCTTTCCTTTTAACTTATTGCACTACCCTCTATGTACTCATCACTGTTTGTTATTCTTCTTTTACAGTGACAATACATTCCTCAACGGGAATCCATCTAAGTCTTTCCTTGTTACTTATTACACTGTCCTCTATATATTCATCTCTGGTTGTTATTCCGCATTTACATCGACTATACATTGCTCAAAGAGGAATCTATCTAAATCTTTCCTTGTTGCTCATTGCACTGCCCTCTATGCAATCGTCACTTTTTGTTATTCTGCATTTACAGTGACTATACATTCCTCAGAGGAATCCATCTAAGTCTTTCCTTGTTAATTATTGCACTGTTCTCTATATATTCATCACTGTTTGTTACTATGCATTTACGGTGACTATACATTTCTCAAAGGGAATTTGTTCAAGATTTTTCTTGTTGCTTATTACACTGTCCTCTATATATTCATCATCGTTTGTTTTTTTTTGCATTTACAGTGATTTTACATTCCTCAAAGAGAATCCATCTAAGTCGTTCCTTGTTACTTTTTGCACTGACCTCTATGTACTCATCACTGTTAATTATTCCGCATTTACAGTGACTCCACATCCCTCAAAGGGAATCCATCTAATCCTTTCCTTTTTTCTTATTGCACTACCCTCTATGTACTCATCACTGTTTGTTATTCTTCTTTTACAGTGACTTAACATTCCTCAAAGGGAATCCATCTAAGTCTTTCCTTGTTGCTTATTACACTGTCCTCTATATATTCATCACTGTTTCTAATTCTGTATTTACAGTGACTATACATTCCTCAAAGGTAATCCATCTAAGTCTTTCCTTGTTACTTTTTGCACTGCCCTCTATGCACTCATCACTTTTTGTTATTCTGCATTTACAGTGACTATAAATTCCTCAAAGGGAATCCATTTAAGTCTTTCCTTGTTACTTATTACACTGTCCTGTATATATTCATCACTGTTTCTAATTCTGCATTTACAGTGACTATACATTCCTCAAAGGGAATCCAAGTCTTTCCTTGTTACTTTTTGCACTGCCCTCTATGCACTCGTCGCTTTTTGTTATTCTGCATTTACAGTGACTATACATTCCTCAGAGGAATCCATCTAAGTCTTTCCGTGTTGCTCATTGCACTACCCGCTATGTACTCATCACTGTTTGTTAATCTTCTTTTACAGTGACTCCTCAAAGGGAATCAATCTAAGTCTTTCCTTATAGCTTATTGCACTACCCTCTATGTATTCATCACTGTTTGTTATTCTTCTTTTACAGTGACAATACATTCTTCAAAGGGAATCCATCTAAGTCTTTCCTTGTTACTTATTACACTGTCCTCTATATATTCATCTCTGGTTGTTATTTCGCATTTACAGTGACTATACATTGCTCAAAGAGGAATCCATCTAAGTCTTTCCTTGTTGCTTATTGCACTGCCCTCTATGCACTTGTCAGTTTTTGTTATTCTGCATTTACAGTGACTTTACATTCTTCAGAGGAATTCATCTAAGTCTTTCCTTGTTGCTCATTGCACTGCCCTTTATGTACTCATCACTGGTAGTTATTCCGCATTTATAGTGACTATACATTCCTCAAAGGGAATCCAAAGTCTTTCCTTATAACTTAATGCATTACCTTCTAGGTACTCATCACTGTTTGTTATTCTTCTTTTACAGGGACTTAACATTCCTTAAAGGGAATCCATCTAAGTCTTTCCTTATTACTTATTGCACTACCTTCTACATACTCATCACTGTTTGTTATTCTTCTTTTACAGTGACTTAACATTTCTCAAAGGGAATCCATCTAAGTCTTTCCAAATTACTTTTTGCCCTGTCCTCCTTGTACTCATCACTGTTTGTTTTTCACCATTTTCAGTGACTCTACATTCCTTAAAGGGATGCCATCAATCTTTCCTTTTACCTTTTTGCGGTTCCTTCTGTTTTTATGGCGGTTTGTTAATGAAAGTGCTGATTTACTCTTCCTCACTTTGTCCAGCTCCTTTAGCTTGATTATTTTTTTTTTGTGGGAATTCAATGCACAGCATCCCTTCATATTTTCAACTTCGTCCCAATAAATAGTTGATTCATTTTCCTAAACTCTTCTTGGATATTTTTTCAACCTTCTTTACCTTCCTACAAAGATCTGAAATCATTACTTATTTTGTTATTTTATGGTATATTGCTTTTTATTTCTATTTTCTCTTTTTATAGCCGTCATTATTTATGAGGTGATCTGGAGCCACAATGGAGTTTTATACTTCAAGCAGGTCTGCTTTCCTATAACAGTTCACCCACTCCTCATTAATCCCTTCTTTAGAGAGTTAGACTCACTCCAATGATCTGTCAGGGAGACCTTCTGAAAACAGGTCCGAATACTTTGACAGGTTAGTTTAAACCTCTGCATGTTGCTTTGTCATTTTGCATTGAAAAGGAAGGAGGATGCATCTACTCTCTAAGGAGGTTGTCACACAAGGGATGAACAGGATCTTTTAAGATCACCATTTTTTTATATTTTTCCAATATTTATTGATTTTGTAACATCATCTTACTCTGCTCTTTCTGAGCTTGCTGTTTGCTTCCTGCACAAAAAGGACTCCAGCAACCTACTATACATACTTAAAGCTCCTGCGCACCTATTTGTGTTAGGGCAACAACAATAGTATCTCTATATCTTTATCTTTCCCTATCTTTTCCTTCCTCATTCAGGAGAAGCTTATCTCTGCCAGCTCTATCTCTCTCTCCATCATTTATCACTATGTCTCTTTTGTACCAACCTACTTTGCTTGGACTAAAATTGTATGTTTTGTTTGAATATCAATCCCAAATAAATACTTAATCAAGATCTTTCAAGAATATATCTGTTCCGTTTCCATTCTTTCAATATGACGACAATGGCTATGATCTTTTAATGCAGAGGTTGAATGTATTTCCCACTTTCTGTTTCCTCGAAAGCCTTGCAGTTTGTCGTTCCAAATGTTGCTTTTGTCCTTTTTATCCTTTATTGATTTGGTAACAATATCTTACTCGTCACTGATTTTGTAACAATATCTTAGTCTGCTCTATCTTCTATTGCTGTTTGCTCTCTCATCAAAATGGGCTTCAACAACCTAATACACTTAACTTACTTTAGTTCCTACACACCTACTGCTGTTGAGGGCAACAACAAAAGTCTCTCCATATCTTTCTGTCTTTCTCCACCTTTTCCATCTTTATCCATGTTCTAGTTCTAGTCTCTGCCAGCTCTCTCTCCATCATTAATTGTCACATCTTTTGGCCCAACTTAACTTGCTGGACTGAAATAGTATGTTTTATTTTTCTCAAGTGACAACTTTACACAAACCTCTGAAGAATGTACCAGTTCTGTTACAATTTCGCTTCCTGAATACAAATATAACGAAAATCTCTTATTGTAGAGATTAGATATATTTCCCACTTTGTTTCTTCTGAAGGCTTGCAGCTGGTTGTTCGTCTTGTTGCTTTTGTCTTGGTGGTCCTTTATTAATTTTGTAACATTATCTTACTCTGCACTTTTTGCACATACTGTTTACTCCCAGGGTAAAATCTGCTATATCTTCTCTTGCTCCCTCATCAATATGGTCTACGACAACCAACTTGCTTACTTAAGTTCCTGCACACCTATTGGTGTTGAGGGCAGCAACAAGTCTCTCCATTTCTTTCCGTCTTTCCCGAACTTTTCCATCCTCATCAAGGATAAACTAACCTCTGCCAGCTCTCTCTCCATCCTTCATTGCCACATCTCTTTTGGCCTAATCTACTGAAATGGTTTTTTTCTTTTTCGATATCGGTCTTGAGAATCTACTTTACCAAACTCCCTGAAAAATGTGTCAGTTCTGCAGCCATTTCCCTTCTTTCAAACAAAATGACATAAACTTGTTTCTTCTACAGCCTTGTGACTTGTGTTTCAGAATATTGCTTTTGGCGAGGCAGTCCTGCTTTCAACTACTTATTATGTGTTCTATAATAGAAGTGTTATAGCTTCCAATGCCTTCTGGTGTTTATTCAGCTGCTTTACTTTATCTGCCATTCTTGAATGATTGTAATAGTAATAGTGTATTTCTGCTTTCTACTTTTTGGGTACTTTTCCTTGGACTGTTGTTGCTTGGAATAATAAGAAACAATTAGAACTTTGATTCCAATTTACATTACCACAGCCAATTTTGCCTTAATGGCATTTATTTTATTCATCATTTTGTGTTCCCCAACCTTCCCCTTCTTTTTTTAAATATATGATATATTTCATGAATTACAAGTTTCAAAGAGTCCATTCCCCTTTAAACAGTTATGATGTGATTCACAATTTACCCAGTTGTACCAAGTGGGTTCCTGATTTAATCTCTCATGTCCAAAAATGCCGATAGGCCCTTTGAACACCCAGCAGTGCCAAATACAAATATTCATTTACAGTTCATGACAATTGATATATCAGATGATTAGAAAATCTTAACCATCAATTAGTAGACTCTCTCATCTACTGGTTTTATTTTTTCAAAACTTTCTATTGAACTTAAATATTTCAAGTCATATTTGAAGACTGTTCCATACTCCTTCTATATTACAGTAATCACAGCAACAGTTTTCTCTTAAGTACAGCAATCGTCTTAAACATCAATTTTGTTGTCAGTCTGTTGAACATGAGTATTCTGAGTCCTGTAAAAGACTATTTACCTTTCTTGTAGTTTTTATTTTAAGAACAGTATTTGTTTTCAACAGCGATATTTTTGTCAGTCTATTGAATATAAGTATTTAGTCTTATTGAAGACTGTTCCCTCTGAAATATAATATTTACAGTGACTGTTTTCATTTCAAGAACAGTAACTGCTTTTGACATCAATATTTTTGTCAGTCTATTAGACTTAGAACATCAATAGGGCATTATTAAATGTTCCATCTGCAATAATGTAATTACAATAATAGATTTCCTCTTTAGTATGGTAATTGTTTTTAACATCCATATGTGGTCAAGCAACACTTCCCAGACGGTTGAAGAGGGTTATACATGCTGTCTGTTTCGCTTGTTTCGGGTCATCATGTACAACCTGTCTTCACATGTTTGGGAAGTGGTTATGTTTTGTTTTTTTGTGGCCTGAAACACACAAGGCCATGAGCAGATATTGTGCTCTCTGCCTCCCTTTATTATTACATTCACAATAATTCTTGTATTGCCTGTGTATCACATCAGATTCAGTCTTCCTTTTAGTTTATCTTTATTGACTATGCTTACTTTTACAGTCAATATCTTTTTGTTATGTATGCTTGCAAATGATAATGACATCCAAAGCTTTTAATAGTGTTTGATATCAATCACTTCTTGAGCAAGCATTCTCAGAGGAAAAAAACAATGATTGCGGACTGAAATGACGCACCACTTTTTAGAGGACCATTCAAAACAAAAAAAAATTATCAATGTCATCATGCAATAGATCGATGAAAAGAGCTATTCAAGATCTATCTGACCATTCATAATTTTTTACTTTTTGAGAAATATAGCATCTTATTTATTAAGTGAAAACTGCAGTTGACTCGAGAACCAAGATTAGGCGAATTTGCTCTCAGATTTCAGAACTGTATGGTTCAATGCAATCGTGCCAATATCTTATATGATCCTCATTCGATCTAATACAGGTCTACTAAATGTTTCCAATTTTACTGGATGCACTTGTCAATGTTTCCTTCAGGATTAGCCTTGCATTTTTCCATTAGAGCCCTTCCTGGATCACACAGGTTGGCCATGTCAATTCGTCCATAAAATCAGTCAGT
>JBCIKM010481563.1:0-10197 GCA_039654465.1 Melibe viridis | reverse complement strand
GAGAGAGAGAGAGAGAGAGAGAGAGAGAGAGAGAGAGAGAGAGCGAGAGAGAGAGAGAGAGAGAGAGAGAGAGAGAGCGAGAGAGAGAGAGAGAGCGAGAGTTTTGTAAGATGAGTTGAGTAGTAAAACAGTTCAATCTAAAATACCACAAATATCTATACTTCAGGGGAAGTATAGCTTTAATTTCCTGTATGAAATAGATTTTGGATTTCTCTGCTTCATTGTAACTGTCTTCTATGAATTCTTGTACTTCCAATTGTGGGAAAATGTGTAGCTTGGCACCATAACATTCAAATATGGTTGATATTTTGGTATAAAATGCAAGCTGCTGGTAGGTCTGTACGGGAATGACAACACTACCGTATTATATATCAATGGGTAGTAAAATAGGGTTATCCTATTATATGATTTACCTTTTCATCACGTTGACCATTGCTCAAATAGGCAGCAATTTTCTATATTTTATATTGTATTACTTACTCAATAGCCTTTTATTTTCTGATGTTTATGTTGAAAATTTTTTTGTGGAAGGACACAATTTATTTTATTTTCATTTCTGAATTCATAATTTGTCATAATTTGACAGCATTGAACTCTGTATTTTGTCTGTCCTTCTTGATTGGCATGTACCTTGCCTCTCAACTTTTATGTTAAGTTGAAACTGACATGTCTCTCTCCCCTCCTTCCATATCTTGGCCTGACTAATTGTCTGTATCTTTTTCTCTCTATCTATCTATCTCTCTCTCCTTCTTTCCCTCTCCCTCCCTACCTGTCTTTCCTCATACCCCTTCTCACTGTGCTCTGAATAAGTCAACCTTTGTCTTCATGGATGGAGACAGCTCAGTTTTGGGCTTTGCTTGGTATGGGAGTAGTATTTGTTCTTACTGATAATGTTGTATAAGGCACAGAGATTATCTTCAACAAAGGGATGACCTTTTGTTCTTATAACGACTAATGGGTTGGATAGTTTATCACAGCCATAGACCTTTTTCTTTTGTCTTGTAACATTTAGAGCTGCATGTTGTTGACACTCACTGCATGATAATATCAACACAAATCTTATGGGAGTTTTGGTCATTCATGTAAATGCTTCAAGTCTTTATGAGTCAGCTTCCTTTTTTAAATTAAGTTCTTAAGTTGATAACTTTATCATTTTTGGGCACTGGTGGATTATGTGAAAGAAATGTATCTCTATAGATCTATGTTAACAAAGCTCATTTTGTGATAACGTGGAAGAGAGCATTGTCTGTCAAAAATCAGAGAGAAAAATAATGATGTGGAAGAATATTGTTTACTAGAAAGTTATCAGGGTTTTTAAAATTTGCTTTAATTTTTATGAAAGATAACAAAGGTACAATAAAGTTAAACACTTTTTGAAAGTAACAAGTTAACAGAACGGTAATTCTGAATAAGGCTGAAGTCAGCAGTATCTTTTTTTTTTTCAGTACTGAGATGTGTTATGATATGGTCATGATATCAGAGATGAATTAAGTCAGCATGTGGCTGATTACATCTTGTTTTATTTTACCCTGTCTTTTCAGTTTGACTACAAATCTTGAACCCGAGAGTGTATCGTCAAGTCATGCCGGGCAACACAAAGTCCGTCCATCATTATTTATGCGTGTCATACGTGCTGCACTCCCCATTCAATTGTTTCTCCTGCTGTTTCTGCTGCTGGCACACCTTGACCCTGCATGCCAAGATGAATACACCTGCTTCCTGTGCAACAACCTGAAGAACTCCTTCTCCCCCATGCTGCGATACACGGATGGAGCGCCCCCTGTGTAGCACAAACACACACATATGGTTGGAGAATAAAGGGTAGACTGGCCAACTACACTTCTAATTCTTATTTTTAGTCATTATCACAATCAATCAAAAGCAATCTTTGAATCTCATATAAAACATTCCAAAAACCACATAATGATCCATTGTTTGTTATGTTTATATTTATATATATAAATATCAGTCCCAAACCATTTTTTCTCCTGTCTTTATAGCGTTTTACACAAGTGGCCATTTCAAATATATCTAGTTCATATTTTGATGAAGTCCAAGAGACTGCATTTATTGTTCCACCATTGTGTTCTGCCAAGGGGCTTTTCATCCTGTGCTACCACATGTGTTGCCCTACTGTGTACAGCTGGGGGAGCGGAGACGAGGAAAGGAGGAGTTAGTTAGAACGATACCATTTTAATTTAAAACTTTGCCTGTCACTGTCTTTGAACTTTGATAAAAAGCAACGATTTGTTACAAATGAAAAACGTTATTTCCGTTTATCAATACAATATACCACATTCTTTAAAAAAATATTTTTGATGAAATTTACACTCATGATTATTGTTTTGCTTAGTTTGTATTTATTTCAGGAAATTTATTTTTGAAATAGTTTTAAAATCCCTTTTTCTAAAAAAGAAGTCATGTATTTATCAAGCTGAAATAAACAGACAAAGGAGCAGCCAGCAGTGAAGCAGAGTTCAAACTCTGGAATGAGGAAACAGTGAACAGGCTCAGCCTGTCCATCAAGATGTCTCAATCTTTTCCATCTTTAAAGGAAATAATTATTCAATATTTAGTCATTTTCTACAATTACTTTGTATCTCATTGTACCTCACAACTTTTCTTTTTCAATTTATTTTGTGATGTAAACATTGTTTCTGGAAGCTGTTGAAGTCCCTCCAGTAATAGCGGACTGTTTCATTTTTTTAAATTTGTTTTTCATTTTTTTAACTTTTGGTCTTCATTTCTGTTCTCTTATCACCTCATGAAAGAACCTGTGATAGTGAGGGCAGCTTTTACAAATTGCCAAATGTTGTTACTCACTTCTCTTCCATCCTAAGAAATGTATGCATATGGTATGTAAATGTAAATGTCAGAATGACAGCCTGACACCTCATGCATGTGTGTTTGTTGTGTCTACTCATCTGTTACTTGAGTAAATGATTGTTGCCAAAGTGTATTATTTCAATTTATACCATGAATCAAAATGGAAACAGAAGATGAGATTGGTGCAACTACAAGAATCTCTGTTCCAACTCAATATCATTTTCACCATTTCCATTTTTATTAATCTCGTAATCTATACTCAGGTGTTTGTAACAGTTGGTTTATAATTACAAGAGAAAAAAACAACACATGTTGTCTATGAATGTCTTAGCCTTTATGCAATATTCTATTTTACAATGTACTCCACATCTCACTAGGTAGGACTATATCTATACATATTGAATCTGTAACCACTAAATGTGTTGAATTATCAGGTTGTGAAACTTTTTACACTTTTTATTGATTTACTGAGACAAAGGTAACCCATTAGAGTGAGTTTTATATCTATATTATTGTTATGAGTGTATATTGTCATATATATTATCTTTATCCTAATATTTTGATTTTTGTTATAGATCTATACCCCACATGGAATTTTGTTTTGTACAATTTGTTGCTGTAAAATATTTGTGCACTTTTTCTTGGTCTTTAATTTGTTATAAGGCAGTGGCTTAAAGTAAAGACTGCATTTACTGAGAAGATTATTTTATTGTCACTATGTCACTTCATTTTTGTCTTTAAATTTAAAATACTTTGTTGTCTTGAGTTTAATTCTTCATCTTGGCCCCAGGCCTTTTACATCCATTTGTCTCATAGCTGGGTTGTAAAGCCCAAGGGGCGACATAAAAACTTCATTGGTGTCTCTCAGCAAGAACAAAATTCCATGTTTAGTTCATGAATTAACCAATGAAGACATTTACCCCACCACTGTCCTTGGTGGGTCTTCTTCTGTCTCTTGCCTTTTAGCTAGAGCTATCGCATCTTGCTCTTTCTCGCACTCTCTCGAGTGCTCTCTTTCACAAACACTGCTAATTTGTGTTCTGTTAGATAGTCTTGACTCTCCCTGTTGTGCCTTTGTCTGTGTGTGTGTGTGTGTGTGTGTATGTGTGTGCGCGTGTGTGTGTGTGTGTGTGTTTGCTTCTGTTCCTGGGAGATGATTTTTTTTTCCATGTAAATCATCTCTCTGTCAATTATCTGTGAGTGTGAGTGAGAGATGATAGGTTTTTTTTCCATGTAAATCATCTCTCTGTGAAAATGTCTCTGGTAGGGTCAAGATTTATCTGCTTTTTTAACTGTAATCTATCATCTTACTTTCCTCTTGGGCGCCTCTATGACCCTCGTGTGTCGTGGTGCCCTAAAACCATCAAGAAACAAATGAACAAATTCTTCATCTCATTTCATCACCTCATTACAAAAATGAATTAATTTTTAGTTTAATTTTGACACTGACACATACCAGGTGACCAAAATAAAAGAAATGAACACCTGATCTGCAATAAAATTGTTACGAGAGCACATAATACAATCAAAATTTTAGTTTTACAGAAAGTGGAACCAACTAATTGTATTTAGTGGGTTTTCAAAGTCAGTCATATTGGCTGGCAGGGTGCAGGGTAATGGCAGTTATTCTAAATGTTGTTCTTGCACAGCAAGCAGAAAAATGACCTTCAAAACGTGTGGTAACACAACATTCTGAAATTTCTTGCAATGAATTGCTCCAATACAAGAAAAATTCTTTCTTTCAATTCAGGTAAGGTTTTCTTGATAATGAGATGAGTAGAAGGACTTTTCAAAGTTTTTCGGAACTGAACGAAAGAATTTTTACGTGCATCAGAGCAATTCCTTGGGAGAAAATTCAAAAGGCCAATACAGCATTATGGTTCAGGTAGACACACTTTGTGTTTGTTACTGGTTTTAGGGTCCCATGACACGTGGGGCGGGCAGTTGGTGTGAGTCCCTGGTGGTCTCTTCTACTTATGTTTTTTTTCTTTAACACTGAAGCTATCATCTTACTTTTTCTCCTTTTCTGTTATGTCCTGTTTTTTGTTGTCTTGTTTGCAACTGGGTGGTCATCCCTGATTTCATGCCTTTGGTACATAACTGCAGGGTCCCAAGTTTAGCGTACTGAGTACCTACTTTTTTTATGCGTTGATGATAGATTATTTAAAAGAGCAGATAAATCTTGACCCTACCAAAGCCATTTTCACAGAGAGATGATTTACAGGGGAAAAACTATCATCTCTCACAGATAATTGGACAGGGAGA
This sequence comes from Melibe viridis, assembly GCA_039654465.1. NCBI lineage: Eukaryota > Metazoa > Mollusca > Gastropoda > Nudibranchia > Dendronotidae > Melibe > Melibe viridis. Next base: position 5,106 of record JBCIKM010481563.1, on the reverse strand, counting down.
TAATGTATTTAGAAAAACATATCTCCCAGGAACAAAAGCACAACAGGCAGAGCCAAGACTATCTAACAAAACACAAAATAGCAGTGTTTGTGTGTTGTGAAAGAGAGCACTCAAGAGAGTGCTAGAAAAAGCAAGATGACAGCTCTCAATAAAAGACAAGAGACAGAAGTTGACCACAATGGTGGGGTGAATGTCTTCATCGGTTGATTCATGAACAAAACACTTGGAATTTTGTTTGTTAGTTGGAGGTAGTTTTAGGGCCCCATGACACAGAGTCCAAGAGAAGCCCAGAGGAAAGAAAGATGAAAGATCAGTTAAAAGAGGGAATAGATCAAACCACAAACAGCAGAGAGATGATTTTCACTAAAAAATAAATATCCTCTCTCAAAGTCAAAACACATAACACCACCGAGAAATGATTTACAAGGACAAAATATCATCCCTCCTTACAAAAACAGCATTATGATACAGAAAGATCCAAGATCTTTAAACCCCCTTTGTGTGCAAAAGTACCTCAGTATGTTTAACTTGTGACCCTGCAGTCATGTACCAAAAAGCAAGAAATAAGGGATGGGCATTGAATTGCAAACAAGACAACAAAAACAGGACACTATAGAAAAGGGGAAAAAGTAAGACGACAGCTTCAGAGTAAAAGAAAGACGAAGTAGAAGAGCCCACCAGGGACTCCCACCAACCACCCGCACTTAGAATTTTGTTCTTGCTGAGATACCAATGAAGTTTTATGTTGCCCCTTTGGCTTTACAACCAAGATATGAGACAACTGGGTGTAGTAAAAGGCCTGGGGCCCAAGGGATGACCACCCTGTTGAAAAACAACAAAAACAGGACACCACAGAAAAGGGGCACAAAGTAAGACGAAGCATCTTTTTCAACAAAAAGAAACAGAAGTAGAAAAGTGCCAAGCAGGGACTCCAACCCAACCTTCAGTGGGACCGGTAGAATAAATAAACAAGGACTAAAATGTTGATGTCTCATTTAAAATCAGATGTTTTATTTTTTTTAATCAACTTAAAAATAAAAATATAATTTATGAATAGGAAGTTAATCACATGGCCTATGGTATCATTATCATGTGGTTTATTTTACTTAGCAACAATTTACCATGGAGATAGGTTTTTTTGTTCATTTGTTGTTTTTTTGGGGGGTTTTATTGGAGGTTTTCTGGCCACATGACACACGAGGGTCATAGAGGAGCCAAGAGGAAAGCAAGATGATAGAATTATTTCAAAGAGGAAACAGATCAAACCACAAGCTGTAGAGAGATAATTTACACAAAAAAAAATAAATATCATCTCTCAAAACACATATATGGACACTACAGAGAGCTGATTTACAATGACAAAAAATATCATCTCTCCAAACAAGAAAAAACAATGGCCATCACTCAGAACAGCATAATGGTTCAGGAAGACCCATTATCTTTAAACCTGCTTTGTGTGCAAAAGTACTCAGTATCATATGTTTAACTTGTGACCCTTGAGCTATGTACCAAAAGACATGAAATAAGGGATGACCACTGAGTCACAAACAAAACATCAAAAACAGGACAAGAAAAGAAAAAAAAAGAAAGAATTGTATCAGTGTATCCATTAACAATACTTTGATGACAACTCAATAAAAGATTATGAATCTAAAATCTAGGGATAACTACAGATCAGCCTTTTATAAATCAAATCAAGATCAAACACAGACCAAAAAAAAGGTCAGCGATTCCGTTTCATTTTCAAACAAATCAATTAGAAAGAACTAGCCAAACATTTCCCAAACCTTCCACCTATATAATGTCTTCTGTCCCCTCATTTTCTTTTTAGTCTTTACTTTTTCTCACCCAAGGACCAGCTGTACCAGGTGGTAGCACAAAAGGAATGTTAACAGTGACACTGATCCTCATCATTCCACTGTATCAATAATTTGCAGACATTACTGAATTACAGCTCTCTCAGGGCACTAATCAAACACTTAAAAGTTACAGTTGTTGAGAATGAGATGCATTATCATTTTATTTCTCACTATCTCATTTCCTCAGACACTGCATTACGCATAAAATACAACACACACACACACACATGCACACACACACACACAAACAAACACATAGTGTTTTAAATGACACATATATATGCTGATTTTCAATCCCTACTTGGAGAAGAACAGACTTTGCAATGACAGCCTGGACCAATAAAGAAAACAAGTGCTTATCTGCACAAAGACATCGGAATCAGTATAAAGAACATTTTAGGTGGACATACCTCATCCGTATTTATAAGATCGAAACTGAGGATGTTGATATTAGCAAGGAAGGACGCCTTTATTAAGGCCAAGAAGACTGACAATATATATATATATATATATATATATATATATATATATATGCACACAACAAAAGTCATCAGTTTCTATCATCCATTCAAAGCAACTACCCATGAATATTCAACATTCACACACCATCGGAGACTGGAACACCCTCCCTCAGGATATTGTGTCCTCCCAACCACTTGAAGCCTTCAAAGCCTAAGAGACAAAGCAACTGATTTAAGAACCCCTTGTTTTTATTCCGTACCCCCCCCCCTTTTTTTAAATTAAATTACAAGCACACCCTGTATTGTGGCAAAATAATCAACTTGTTGACGGTGGCTATTAATGGGCAGAAGCAGAAGTATTAATGATCCCACTTTGTTTTATAGTACTTAGACTTTCAATTTTAGCATTATTTAGTGAGTGTGCGGTTTGTGAATAAAAAAGGTTTGATTATCCCTGATAAAGTATAGCTAATACTAAGACTAATACTTTTTCAATCAACACTTCACAAAACACAAGTCAATAAAGACAGTAAGAAGGCTTGTGAGTGCTACTGATAATTTTAATAATTTACTCAGTGCTGTTTATATGTCATTGTCCTTTTCAAACTTTTCAACTCTTGAGTTATGAACTAAATATCAAACTGTCTTTGTCCCTCTCCACAATAAGGAACCCTTGAATTACAATTTTACACTTATTTTGGCTTGCAATGAGTTGGAAGACAACTAGAAAAAAAATTGCTTAAAAGATACTTTCTCTTTTTTTTTTTATCACAATCACGTAAAAACAGTCTCAGGGCTTTTTTTACAGTGTCACTCTTCTGTTAACTGCTTTAGTTCTAAAATCATTGAGTGCTTTCAAAACTCTTTCAATCAAATGCTTTATGATTATACATAAGAAGGGTTTCTAGTTTGTTGGTGGTTTTAGGGCACCACGACACATGAGAGTCATAGAGACGCCCAAGAGGAAAGAAAGATGATAGATTAGTTAAAGAGCAGAAAAATCTTGACCCTAAAAGAGACATTTTCACAGAGAAATGATTTACACCAAAGTCAACACCTTTCCCCGGTCCCGAGGTGTTGACTTTATCCGGATTCCACTGTAGGTAATTAGCGATGATAACACTAACACCTTTACAAACATAAGTTATGTTGTGTCCTTTTCCCACAAATTAAGATGTTTCTTGATTCCAAGAGTCCACTCTGTCTAATGGGGGAAGAATGGACCAGTTTGGTGAGGGCACATCTGCCACTAGCCAGTTAAAATCGTCAACTTTGTCCCAATTGTTACGATCTTTATTTAAGCCTGATAACACATAGTCTTTCTCTAAACCAGAATAGTCCAAGTTATAAGGAGCAAACTGAACATCTGTGCAATCCTCAATAATGGCCTTGCTCGTTACATGAATATAAAATTGAGAATTTGTGGTGGAATGAATTCTCAGCTGTTGACAGGCCACAACAAACGTGCAGTTCACACATTCTCTGATGAAGATAGATCCAGAAACAGGACCACAGAAAATTTTACAGTTTTTAAGTTTGTTGATATGAATGGCTGAAGGAGCACCGAGTAAGCGAACAACACATTCATTGAGTCCAGCTAATGCTACATCCTTTTGGGATATTTCACCGGAATATTTTTCAAGGGTTTCATTTGAAGCTCCAACAAACTTACAAGCAGCAAGCTCTATGATGCAATCATCCTCTGATTTTGATTCTTTTCCAGGTTCATTATTTCTTACATTTTCTTTGACTGTATTCACAGAAACTGCTTTCTTTCCTACATTTTTCCTGTTAGACTTAAATGCAAACTTCTTCTTGGGAAGAAGATCCTCATGTTTTTCGTTGACTTTGGCCTGGAGGGAAACAAGAGTGTTCTGTGCTGTCTTGATTTCATAGCCTGGAAGAAACATTGCTGATTCAGAGACATATCTCCTTAGTTTCGACAACCGAAACGATATATCATCGAAGTGATCAACTAAACTGTTACGATCTACAGAATAAGACTGCGCCAGCATTTCTTCAACTGTTTTTCGTTCTGCCGAAAAAGTAGATAAGAACAGGTGTACACTTTCTTGAACGGACACATCTTGGTATTCACACAGATCCTTCTTTTTCTGAATTTGAATTTGTCTCTCCTCCTCCCTTTTCAGAAGCTTTTCGGTGATGGGTAAACTGGTGGTGTGATCATCACGATACTCTCCCATTCTGCTACCGTAAGTTCCAGACCAGTCGGCCATGTTAGATATTTCCTTTTGTTGATACGGCGTAGGTAAGACTCGCAACTCACCCTTTAGACATTTGCCAGATATCTTATCTATTATCAACCAAACTCAAACCATGGGGCTCACAAACATGACCTACGTGCCTAGTTCTTATTTATATTTGTTTAAGAACACAAATTATTTGACAAAGATGGTTCTGAGAATCTTTATTTTTTTTTAAATGTTAAGCTTAACAAAATAATGTGATCTCTGCAGTAGCCTATCTTTCAAACCGACAATCTGTGACAGATTGGTTAGATTTACACGCTTTTGTGATTCGTCATTGTATTATTTTAAGAAGAGCCTTTGTAATTTTCTTCTTCTTCAATTCTATATCGACTGACTCAGGGGAACTGAGTATTACTGTCGATGCGGGCATAAGTAGACACACCAAGAGCAAGTTTAGTCTTGGTGGGCCTCTCACCTCTTGCCCAAAGAATCACAATTTCAACCTGTTTGTTGCCAATGAGACTACAGGCCTTCAACGGCCCATGAGGATTTTTTATTATTTTTTTTTAAGGGGGG
>JBCIKM010481562.1:0-19976 GCA_039654465.1 Melibe viridis | reverse complement strand
TGAAGACAACCAGGACTACAGGCCTGATAGGAACACCTTCTCTACAATATCAGATGACAAACATCTGAAGACAACCATGACTACAGGCCTGATAGGAACACCTTCTCTACAATATCAGATGACAAACATCTGAAGACAACCAGGACTACAGGCCTGATAGGAACACCTTCTCTACAATATCAGATGACAAACATCTGCTCCAATAGCTAAGAAAAGAACCCCGCCCCACCCCCACCCCTTTCCCCTCTCTGTGCCAGGGAAACATTTCCTACCTGATGACTGAAAACGTCGACCAACATTTTTAACATAGCAAAGCCGACTAAAAAAAATCCCAAACAACCAAAGCAACAATAAAACAAACAAAAAAACAGGACAGTAATCTAAAAAGGCACGAATTGTAAATAAAAAATGAAATTACCCAAGTTATGAATAGGAATATGAGAGCTTTTTATCTTTGACAAAGAGGGGGGCTTGCTTGATCTAGCATGGGACTTACATTTTTAACATTGTAAGTAAAAGCTCTACTTTCTGATTTAAACTGATTCTTTGTTAACTGTAATAATAATAATATAAAGCATTTATTGAGTTGCGCTTTCCATGTTGAAAATGTCCTAATGCGCAAAAAAGTTACTATAGAGTTGACTTGCTTGGATTTTTTTCCTCCAACTACTCGATAACTAGAATCTACCATAAAAATGAAATCAATTTGGTTTTTATTCCAAGAAGAATTTAAAAAAAGGACAAGGACACCACCCATCAACTGTGTGCGACTATAAAAAGAAAGATGACAGAAGATGACAGTTTAATCTAAAAGTAAGCCACGAAACAGAAGATCGGCTGACCAGGGAGGCGGAACCCATGGCAGTGCTCACATCAAACCATTGCAACCGGTAGGACGACTCACCTCACTGGTGCTCCACTCCAATGGAAGGAGGAGCACAAGATCATTCTTCTAGTGAAAATTACACGGTACTAACCCCCCCCCCCCCTCCCTCTCTCAAAGCTCAACATTCACACTGTCACTCCTCAAATAGAGGTGAATATCTCTACACAGCAGGATGTGTGCATATCTTGCAATCTATCTTTTGTGTGTTCTACACAGTACAATTTCAGGGTGAAACAGAAAAAACAAAACAAATAAAAAAACAACACAAAAACCCGCCCCCAAAAATCACATTTCCTTCCTTTCTTATCCACAGCTATGAGAAGATACACAATATCCTCCGCTTTCTTCTGTTTGCCAAACTGATTTGTGAAGTTTAAGACCTCGTGTCTAGAGGGTCAATTTGTCTGGTGCCACTAGACACGACATTCCAGACATGACACACACACACACACACACCCACACGTGACACGTATTATGCAGGCATGTTTTATTATTGGAGATGACTGATCTGAGACTGGCAGCGAGAACCTTGCCGCATCAGGGGAGCAACAAAGTGAGGAATAGGAGGAATGCTGCAGCTGGCGCAAATACTGCACCAGCCATCAATATGAGGCAGTGCTGTGCATCAATTACTTAATTACAAAAAGAAAACCAAATTCTAAGTACCTATCTAATGATAAAGCGTAGAGGTACAAGAAAGTAATTCTATTCTGATCAAGAATGTGCCTGGACACATAAACTACAACAACAAACAAACAAACAACAAACAACAAAGCGACAAAGATGCTGTAAAATGAAAAAGCAGAAAATCAAATATTTACATTCAACGTGTACAACCACTGCATCAGGCTTTCCCAAGCTTTTCTTATCCATTTCTTGACAGAAAGTTAAAAGCATCACGATGCAAAGCATATCTTTTTTTTAAGTCTTTCTATCGGGGCCACTCACACGTATTCTCACAATGGGAATGCAAAACTGTTGTAATAGGTGCTGTTGTCAAAGTAACTGCACCAAAGTAGTCCATTGCCCATGCCAAGCTCTGTTTTTTCCACTCCTTTAACACAATAAAGTCAAAGTGCACTTTCTTAAATAATTTGCCCCAAACAGACCAGACTGATAAGATATCAATCAGTTCTATTGTTGAAATAAAATACACAGGAATGGTGAGAGAGAGAGCCCACAGCTTGAATGTGGATTTTGACCCTTCAGGTCAAGAATTTGGATGTGATTTAGCTCCACATGAAGAGACTACCTCCAGCTTAACACACTCTAGTTGCGGAGCAGCAAAGAGAGGGGTTTGCTGCGGAGGAGAGGAGAAAATAGGAGAGAAGGGTTAGTGTGAGCGTTGACTCCAAAGTTATACTGCAATCATTGCTGCACATTATGGTAACAGAGGTTGGTTATGATCCGTAAGTACGTGTGGTCTAAACTGTTTGCTTAGATTATAATCTCTTCAGTCCTTTCCTTTCCTCCGGCAAACTATGATCTATCACACATATATCTTGAAAAGATAAGGCTATATCTAGGTTAAAAGAGCATCTCCCATTTTCAGCATTTCTATTGCAGAAATTGAGGAACAGTTGTGCCTGCAATGTGGCAAACACAGGATAAAAAGAGTTAAGAAAAGGGCATTTGGTTATCATTGACTGCTACAACAAATATCTGTTACTAGTCAACCAACGTTCAGTAAAATTGTTCACAGTATGAATGCCAATCTAAACCAGCACATGACACAAACAATGTATGTACAAGCATGAAGTAGTGTAAGAAGTTCCATATACATATACAAGCATATTATTACATTCAAATGTTCTACTTACAATCTAAGTCCACGGGGACATGTCTACATAACAATCAAGAAAGACTCAGAAAATGTCGTCTTTGGCGAAAGCTGGGCACAAAAACATAATAATGACATTGGCATGGATGAGGCATATGCAGACATTGTTTTAACTACTCACACATTTTTGGCTTTGAATTTTGTTTGATTGTTTGAAAAAAAACAAAAAACAAAAAAAAATAAAGCACAAAACAATGGCAAGCCTAGAATCCTATGCAAAAGACAAAACATATCTTGTCTTACTGGCACAAGAAAGAAAGCACTATTACACAGACAAAAGGCCAAATCTAAGTGCCTAAAATGCCATGATCATTGACACACACACACAAAAACCCACAAAAAAACGCAGATAGGATGATGACTTTGTGGCAAGGTAAAGTAAATGCAGTCTGGATCGAGATCAAGTCTTTTGATCAAATCATTATCAAATTTGCTAGCAGTGTTGGTACTTCTTGCCATGGGTGGTGGCCAGTATCTGGAAAACCCCATTCCTACAAATACATTTCCCAACTTGTTCAATTCCTGCAGAGCGGTAAGTATGATAGAAAAGAAAAAAAGAGAATCCAAAAACGTTATCCAGGTTCCGGCAAAGGACAAATGAAATTCCAGTGTGCTGGTTAAACTAAGCAATCTGGCATCAATACTTGTTGCAAGGAGGAAAGTAAAAAGGGGGAGGGGGGAGGGGGGAGGAGGAAGTAGCCAGGACATCATGACCATGTGATTACAATCAGCACCCTTCATAGTTCTTCTTTTAGTCATGCATGCATTACAAGGATCAAAATATCATCTCTCATTGCAGGAATCACCAACCAGCATCCAATTTTATAGCCAAATGGACCAGCATCCGATTTTATAGCCAAATGGACCAGCATCCGATTTTATAGCCAAATGGACCAGCCAGACCCCAGATCTTTAAACCCATTGAAATCTCACAGAAGGAAGTATTGCATGTCCTCCAAACACCGGGGTGAAAGTTACCTGCTGTCACATGGTCTGAAAGGATAGACTTTACGTAGGCGCAAGTAAGACTTTGGGCAGGTGCAAGTAAGACTTTGGGCAGGTGCAAGTTAGACTTTGGGTAGGCGCAAGTAAGACTTTGGGCAGGTGCAAGTAAGAATTTGGGCAGGCGCAAGTATGACTTTGGGAAGGTGCAAGTAAGACTTTGGGTAGGCGCAAGTAAGACCTTGGGTAGGCAAAAGTAAGACTTTGGGCAGGCGCAAGTACGACTTTTAGTAGGTGCAAGTAAGACTTCGGGTAGGCAAAAGTAAGACTTTGGGAAGACTTTGGGTAGGAGCAATCAAGACTTTGAGTAAGAGCAAGTAAGAACTTTTACCCTCCTTCCTTTTGGTTCCTCAAGGAATCAGTGAAGATATGGATTGTGTTGTTTGTACCCACCCGCCAGTTAAGTTGACACAGCATTAAAAAAAACAAGGTGATCGGTCAGTCGTCTTGGCCCATTTCTCACAGATTACATTTGTAGTTGGGAGGCTAATACTCATAGAGTCATTTTTTACAGGGGCTTTGAGTACAATATATGAAAATATATGATGAGCTCTAAGTTGAACCAAGTTTCTACGGAAAGCGCCTTGAGACCTTGTCAATTATCATTATCTTTAAGAATTAACACAAGCCAGCATGGACTCTGTACCCCCACCCACATCCCCCCTTCCCCTCACCACTCCCAACATCTGGAAGTAGGCAGTGATTGATGGACGCATGCGGAAAAGGATTTAACAACAAGATAGAATCTAAAGACAAAACGGCAGGCATTTGTCTTTGCACAGCATGAGAAAAAAAAAAAAAAGATTACCACAGAGCTTCGTCAAAATGGAAAGGAAGGAAACACCGGGATGCTCGTATTATATACATGGATAATATATATATATATACATTCTGAATGGAAGCAAACAAATACAGAATAATACAGTTCTGATCACCAAAACAAAACAGAAAAAAAAAATAATCAAAAAATCAAATACCACCCCCACCCCCCCCCCTACAAACAAAAAACCAAAAACCAATAGCAAACCCAAAGTCAATTCTGGAGAAATTCAAATCACTGGGAGGTGAAAGCTATGTGGTGTAAATATAAAGCAACATCGATTCACAGCTTAATTAATCAAAAGTTGAAAATGAATTGCGCTTGTTTACAGCTACAGTAACACAAGCAACAACAACAAACAACAATATAACAACAGCAGCAGCGATAAGAAAAAAAAAAAAAGATGCATTTCTGAGACTCCTTGAATCACCTTTTCAATTCCATTAATTAGCAATTGTAGACAAATAGTGTTTGGATATCCTACAATGGAATGAGGCCAGGGAAAGATACGTCATGTCTAACCAATCGAAAATATGGAGTGAAAAATACATATCTACATGAATTATCCTTTGGTTCAATACTCCATGCAGCAACATATAAACATTGCACTGAACAGATCTCAGGGATATGCTCCCTTCAAAAGAAAAAATAATAAAATAAAATAAAAGTGTGTGTCTTGGAAAATTTATTTAAAGTCTAAAGCCTGTCTTTACAAAAAAAAAATACAAGGAGTTAATGTCAATTAAAAAAAAAAAAAGGCATGTTTAAAAACACCACTTCCCCAATAAATCAGTAAAACTTCCGAGTGATAAAAAAAAAACTCATGATGATGGAAGTTAATAAGACTCATTAAACCCCCTTTACCAATAAATCAAAGACTCATAAACCCACTTTACACTTTTCAATTTCACCTTGTAGTTGGAGTTGGGGTTTTTTCAGTACCCTTGCATAAGAAAAGGAATAGATTTCAACTACATATTTTTTTTTTTTGCTCTTTCCTCCGCCATATTGAGTTTCTCGGTCAATGACTACGAGTGCGATTGCACATGAGGCACCAGTATCAGTGTGCCAGCTGAACAAAATGAGACAAAGTAAAGTGCACCGTATTATGCTATCAACGCCTTTCACAAAATAATGAAGGATATGTAATAAAATAAACCGTAAATATTTCTCTTCAAAAATCATATAATCGATATATTAAAAAAAAAAAAAAGAATAAAAGTGTCACCGGATTTTTGAAAAAAAAAACAACCATGAAAAAGTCATGGGAAAAGAAAAAAATTATATATAAAGTCTCACCGGTATATTTTGAATTTAAGCCTTTCATAACACTAGGTAGTGATGATGGTGTTCTAATGTGTAAAACCCTTTCTTGCCAGGGCTGCATGATAAAAAAGTCTCGATCAGGCATCACTGTGTCCGTTAATCAACCTCGTCAGGGCTTCTAATTTCTCACAATCATTCAAAGATAAAAACTTTAAAAACAAAATCAGCAGCTACGTACGCGCTGTCTTGTCTTTGTATGACTTATTAAGAATAAAAATTTACCACAGGTTTCAGCACTAGGTGCCAAGAATCACAATGTACAAGTAAGTGTGAGGGAAAAAGAAATAAATGTACAAAGATTCGTATCATACATGATTTGTCATTCGCTGTACTATTATATTATCACCAACAGCCTTTGAATTCACCACTCTTTGTAATTCTAATCACAGAGACACGATGACAGGGTGCAAATTGAGCTCCGGAATAAACCACTTTGAAAATTCACCGGGATCTGGTTTTTTTCTTTTTTTATATTAAACAATTGATAGTTGTAGTTTAAGTGATGGGGAAAAAATGGTGTTTACAATTAACACCTACAGAATTGTTCAAAAAAAAATTTGGCAAATCACAAATTTGTCTACACTCTTTGCATTTGACATTTACAGACCAAACTAAATCAGCACATGACTAGAAAAAAGAGCTATTCTTTTCATTTAAAATGAAAAATAAAAAGGGAAAGAAAGTATAGAAAAGCAATATATATATATATATATACAACCAGACTTCACCCCGATTCTCATCTTTTTCTAAAAGGATTAACCACAGATAATCAAATTCAAATTGGCAAAAACCACAAATAGGTACAACAGTCGACATAATTGTAGGAATTTTCGGCTCATGATGGTTGACGGAAAACGTTGAGTTTAAATTTGTCTCAAATCACAGAAAAAAAAAGCGTTTCGGGCCGAATACCTCTGTAGAATCAAGTCAGCCAATTCCATCATTCACGCCTTGTGACTTGGTCAAAACCCTGATCATGAATCTGGAACACAGCTCAGGGTCAGCAACATGGCACTCTTGAAAACACATGTTTAATTTTTGCCTCCAACGGCAAATGAATTGAAATAAACACCAGCTTTCTTTATAATTACTTGTCTTTAATCATCTTGGTTACGAGTTTATCTTGGTGAAACTCAATGTGCAGCTGAGTGCTGAGGGCGGAGTTCAAACTCATGCGCTTAGGAGCCTTTGCATACTTCACCCAGGAGTCACTGTCTGGCTGGTACAGCCACATCTCCTCCTCTGTGGCTGAGTGGTGCTCGTGGCCCAGGGACAAGATCTGACCATTGTCCAGAAACATGTAGTGACCAACAGACCGGCCGCCCAGGGTGGAAGACAGGATTGTCCACTGATTTGAGTTCATGTCAAAACTCTCAATGGGAATCTGCCCATAGAGTGGAATGCCCTGCCGTGTGATGCCGCCCAGGGCATAGATCTTGGACTCCTGGGCGATCATGTCATGCAGTCGGCGCGGGTAGAACATGCTGGGTTTGGTTTCATACCGGCGGCTGGCAGGATCGTAGCAGAAAAAGGAGGCCATGCTGGTCCGCTCCAGGCCTGACACGCCCCCTGATAAGTAGATCTTTCCTCCGAATGAGACAGCAGCCAACGAGTGAGTTGGAGCAGCCAATGGCTGGTGCTCTTCCCACGTGTTGGACTGAACGTCGTAGCACTCCACAAAATCAAGCATGTTGAAGTGTTCCGTGTGTCCCCCAAACGCAAACAGGCAGCGGTTGTGGGACACACAGGCAAACTCCAGCCTCAGGCGGCGCATGGGACGCAACTCCTGGCCCACAAAGTGACGCGGGTCAAACCGAAAAAGGGAGCTCATCAGAGTACCACCACCAAAATCCACCACCCGGCACACGTACACAAAATTGTCCACAGAAGCCACTCGGCAGTCTCGGATCCCGTTGACGTCGCTGTACAGACAGTAGAAGGATTTGGAGTCGTGGTCAAAAGCTGTGATCTGGAAAGGCATGTAAGAGGTGCCCACATGTACCAAGATGACAGCAGATTTTTGTGCTCTGACTCGACAGTAGTCGTCTATCACTGGATGGCCTAAAAGTGAACAAAGAGAAGCAACACAATTTTAGAGAGGAGAGAGGGGTGTTCCGGTATACAATGGAGGATGTGAGCAAGAGCCACAGCCAAGGATAAGAAGAAGTGGGGGGATGCGGCAGGTACATGTGTAATTGTGGATGAACAAAAAGTGACGAATATACCCAGAGGCAATGAGACTTGCCATTTTGATAGAACTGCAAAACTGTCTTTTTCTTTGGGTTTCAAAACAAGGCAATGAATTGTTTGTCAAAATAAAAAAAAGTAACATCAGCATTTGAGTAATATTTATTAAATTTTTGTTTATGGCATGAGAAAAAAAGTTGAAGGATGAACAAGATTTGCCCACTCCAGCCACCTTTCAACATGCCACTTGGCATGAAAAAAAAAGTTGCAGGATTAGGCTAACAAGATTCACCCAGCCCTATCACCTTTCTTGCAGTCCATGTGGTAGCGGAGACCTTTGTCCACCAGTTGCTGACTGACGGGGCAGTGTTTGATGACCTCGCTCTCGCGCACCGTGCCCAGCTCTTGCTCCGACAGCAGCCCAAAGCGGATGTGACTCAGACACTTGGCCGTTTCCGTGGTTAGACGACTCGGCTGGTGCCTAACAAAGATGACATAGGGCATTTCAAGATTAGGACACAAATAAATCTCTCAGTGCTAAATCCAAATGTTTTACAACAGTGAGGAACCACATTTATGCTATTCTAACTAGCATTGAATAAAACAGATCTGAAAAGAACTGGAAGGTGTCATGGCAGGGGAAGATCACCATAGTATACTATGAATGAAATAAAATGGTATTAGAGATAAAGATAAGCATTATTTGAAATTTTAGAATCGACAAGAAACACGAACAGAAACTGAATTTAGTTCAATAGGAGACTCAAACAGACTCTTTGAGAGTTATTGAACCAGAAGCTATCAGAGTAGGAAAAGAAAGAAAGGAGAATTATGATCCAATTCAGTTGAGGACAGTTTTAACCTTCTAAGTTATAGGAGCTCTGTATGTATGCTTTCCATGGTCTCCAGACGCCTAAACGATCTTAATTTCAGTCCAAGAGGGTTAAAAGCAGACAGACTTAGATGCTAATGTGCGGACAACAGTAGAATAGGGAACAAGTGTCAAAAGGAAGGAGTAAGGAATTACCTTAACCATAGATCTACACACAGGAACAGCTGGTACTCTGAGGGAAGTCGAAGCGTGTCTTTGGGGAGGTGCTTGCACAGCGTGTCACCATCCATTTTCAGAAAAGCCTTCAAGACACAGGAATAAAATAATAAATAAAACAACAAGTGGAAGAATCTAAGGAAATAAAAGCTGCCAAAACAGGGATGGAACCAGTCACTGAAGACAAAAAAAAAAAAAAAAAAACTTTTTTCTGAGCCCCAATAATACATGCCCAGATAACCCCCCCCCCCCCCCCCAAGGCAAAAAAAAAAACAAAAAAACAACTCCCCCAAGACACTACTATTTTGGTAAATTTTAATTTGTGTGACTTATCATTAGATTTACCATACATCCTAATCATGGCCATGAATGGACAATCTTTATAAAGAATGGAGCCAAGTGTCAAACGCTCTAGATCTGACTGCCGAAGGCAGGAAACCTTCTAGGAGTTTAGGAGGCATGCTCCCCCGGAAAAATGTTGAAAATAACTCTTAAGAAACAGCCATCTGGGCATATTCTGGGCTATTTCAACCATATTTCAAAACCCAGTATTTCATTGTAGATTTTAGCCTACATTGTGCATTTTGCCAAAATTAATTGAAAGGCAGAATCAACTACCACAGAGACGGAAAGCAGAGGCCCACTAATGCCAAAAATTTTCAGCCTGCGATGGAAGGTTAAATTATCAGTTATCACAAACTCATTATTAACAGTCATATGGAAGAAATAATGAAAATCTGCCAAAGGCAATGTATGATTTTTAAAGGAATGGACTCAGCATGGAGTGGAAGTGTGCCCTTTTAATAGAAAACATTGTTAAAATAACTTTGGAAATTTGTTGGTATAAGTATAAGCTGTCCTACAATTGTGCAAGAAAATTTACCATCATTGTGAAATTCATCACATGGTCTAATTAATTTGACCTAGAAGTCAGTGTTAGGGACATGCTATTTTAAGAAATAAAAAATATTAGAACCTCATTTTTTATTGCATCTTGTAACTTACTTCAGCATAGACTATTCATTTTTAATGGTATTGTCATTTTACTTTCCACAATATACACTTCGATCAGCCAATTTCAACAAACCAAGACCAAGTTACATAAATATCTTGTGCATCTGAAAACTGATCTCATCGACATTTCACAATGTCAAAGTTCAATTCAAAAATGTTATTTCAAAACAAATTTGAGGTTTCTTTTGTTCAGCCATTCCAAAGAAATCAGGCATTCTTGGCAGTGGTAGCGAACAGAGTACCAATATTGTCTTCAGTCAACCCAATCGCTACTAATATGCATTTATTGATAATTGTGATCATTAAATTCAACTGCTTTCATAGCAAGCATTGAATGATAATAAGCTGACCAAGTATATTTGCGACATTCTCCCCCCAGTAAAACTAAAGCCAAAGAAAGCCGGATCATGAAATCTGTCTTGGTCCAATTTTTAATTGTTTTTCTTCTCCGGATTTTTTTCCTCGGACTTTTCAGGCTGGAAAAAAAAACAACGGAGGTTCCGGAAAAACCAGAACAGGTTCCATCCCTAAAAAAGCATGCATGAACTTTTTTGACAACATAAAAATCACATTCCTCAGCTTAAGTGTTCACTAGCAAAAGATAATATTTTTTTTTCTATAACATCGTCCGTTTCAATGCCAGAGCTTTGAGGGGAACCCCTGAAAATCAACACAAGAAAAAGCTCCTTTTGAGGGTTCATTAGCGCAATTCGTAATAGGTGTCTAATCTATTCCTGCCCACTCTGCATTGTGTCACTGGGTAATGGTAAGGAACTTATGCACACTTGCCTCATCCCATCGTAGCTGGATGTGAAGCTCAGAAGTCCCCTTAGTTGTAGATCAGACACCTTGTCTGTCAAAACAAAGTCTTAACCGGCAGTCTGTATCGTCATGTGTTATATTATGTTGGTTGTCTGTCAGGGATGTGATATTGTAAAGCACTGACAGCATAACGTATAGTGATGACCATGAATATGTGCTGTCTGTAAAAATACCAGGCTTAACACTTTACCTGAGTCTGTGAGAATTCCAGGAAGCGCTGCTGGATCATCATCTCCCAGTGATCCACGACAGCCTCCAACGAGTAGGTGTCTGCAATGGGCAGGAACTCCTCGCAGTTCTCAAAGGTCAGGAAACCCTTACAATGTGATGAAATGTGAAAAACAAAAGATAATCATTACACGTTATCACAAATACAAGCAAACACTTTTTTATATATAATAATCTTACACCAAATGAAAAAAAAAAAAATTTAAGACACAAGTCAGCCATTCTACTGATTGATAACAAAAAAAAAGGAAAGTGCATGGAAGAAAGATAAAATCTTACAAATACACAGGAAAAAACAGTTACATGCCCTTGTAATGGAACTAACTGGGTGCCCCAAAGATTATGTATGACTGTGACATCTTCTTTTTTCTTTCTCTGACAGTTTACAACAGCAGTCTTGTTAGCTCCTTTGTAAACAATTTAACCACTAACTTCCCATGGATTTTCACAAAAGACACTCATATTCTCCCGACGTAGGGGAAATAACTCTGTTTGAAAAATGACCAAGTCAGACTAAAACATCCATAACTCTAACAAATATTGACCAATATGAATAAAGAAAATACCAAAATAAACAAGAATGGTGTACCTTTCAAATGATATATACCTTAATGTGTTAAAATAATAAAATATATTGAGAGAAAAATTGAGAAGTGTAAAAAAAAAAGAATTTTAACTAAATTAATACCCCTCCGCTCACTTTGCAGCAAAATTTACTGTCATTAGTTGAGTTTTTAGTGGAACTGAATGAAGTAGAGTTCATTGCAGAGATGGGTTTTGCATAAAGGGCACCCAAACACAGTCTCTGGCCTTTTATTGGTGGCTGTTCTTACGTCCTTTTCCTGACACTGAAAACACTGCTTCTTTCGTCCGGGAAGCAGCACTCTTCGATGATCCAAACAGGTCAGTCAGGGGAGTTGCCAGTCCAGCAGCTGAGGGTCTTTCAGGAGCTGCTTTTTTCCTGGAGGATCCTTGCATTAAGCTACGGGCAATACGCATGTGGAAGTCAAGGTGGTTGAGGGGTTTGACATTGGGGGGCGTGGCATATTATTGTACAGAATGTATGAATTCAACACAGCTGTCTCCACCAGAAACCAAAAACAGCACCGCCACCACTTGTGTGATTTTCTGCCAATAGGATAGTAGGATCGAAGCTGGTCCATCCTGTCAACACCACTCATATTGGCGTTGTAATTCAGCACAGGCTGTGGGATATCTGTGTCAATAGTACCAAGTTTCCTATTTGCCTAAAGAAGCATTCACCTGTTTTAATTGTTTTTCCTTTAAACTCTATTGGCCAGTGTTTGCGGTTGCTTCTTGTTGTAGCGCATGAGTAGGTCTCATTATCCAGGAGGTCCCTAGCAAGCCGAACCAAACTAAAAAAATTGTCAAAATAAAAATGATGCCTTTTCCCGAGATATGGGTGGCCAAGCTTCATAATTACATAATGGCCAAGACCAAATGGCATGGTAATCCTGTTGTCCTTGCCAGTATAAAAATCAAAGTCAAGCAGAAAAGATGTTGCGGAATCACACACACACCACACTTTCACACCCCATGGTGTTGGTTTTCCTTTAATGTATTGTTTAAAAGATAGTTTTCCTCTGAAAGGTATCATGGCTTCATCAAATGATAAGGCAGCACTAGGGTGGAAAATGGAGTTGCATGCAGTCTTCAGAGCTGTAATTACTGGACGTATTTTGAATACTGGGTCATGACCGTCCCTCCCCTTTGGAATGTAGTCAGAGTTGTCTGCAAGGTGCAGGTATCTGGATATTTCTTGATAACGGTTTTGAGACATGATATCAGCAACACATGGAACCCTAAAAAGTGGATCCAAGGACCAGTAGAGGGTCATTGCAGGAAGTTTATGGATGCCAAACATCATGTTTATGAAGAGAAAAGATTTCATGTCTTCATCTGTCACCGGTGTGAAATTTATAGCGTTCTTTTGCTGTGCATAAATGTTTGTTTGTGTAGTGATAGATGATAGAAGGGCTTCAGGAAAGAATAAATTAAAGAATTCAATAGGTTGTGAGCTGTAATCTTGGTCAAAAAGGGCTGTATTTGGCCCAACAAGTGAAGTGAACATGTCAATTTCGACGGGATTCAACTGTGAACGCCATGGAAATTCGTTATTTCCGTCACCATCGTCATTATCTGAATCAGAATCCTCGTTGTTTTCACTGTCAGAGGCTTCTGATTGCTGTTCACTTTCCAATTCCACATCACTTTCGTCCAAATTGCCATCAAAATCATCAAGAGGTGGAGAATTTTCAGACAGAGATAGTCCTTGAAGAAAATTAAAAGCCATTTTTTCAAAAAATCGTAGCTCAGGCCTGAACTGTTGTAGCAACGTTTGGCAAAAAGAAAACGAAACTAGAACTCTTCTAGTTTCCGTTTCCGCTACGCATGTTTCCCGTGCGCACCGTGTTACCGTGTAAACAACGATTTAACACACCGAAGTCTAGCGTGTAGCTAGCGGGCGATCCGGTCTAAAAACGTATCGGGCGATAGCGGTCGATGCGGGAAGTTAGTGGTTAAGATAATATGATGTCCCAGAGCAGGTAAAGATTACAAAAGAGGTGGAAGGTAGGCCCAGTGATAGGTCAAAAGTGGATAAAGTCAGCCCAAATAAAGACACAACTGCTGTATTCTATACAGATTCCTGTTGGCATCCAACAAAAGCCAGCAGCCAAATCTAAGCCTCTGTATCCCAGACAGGGACGTAATTGCTGGCAGGGAGACTTGGGAGACTCTGGAGGATTCTTTGGCATTTTTCTCTTACCTTGATGTAAGAGCTGCAGACATCTATGGCCGAAGAGACCTGCAAGTGGCTGGCTGTGTTGATGATGTCCGTCAGGTTCTCCTCATTAAGAGTCATCTCACCACTGTAAATGAAATCAATCACCTGCAAAACAGCAATAAGATTGTTTGTTAGATTTGGTTTTAAAATTAAGTTTCTCATTACACTCTATGACCCACGTGGGGCCCTAAAACCACAACTAAATAAACATTGCACTTTGGCCATAAATATCAGCACAGGAGAGATTTAGAGACAGTTAAAGGATAAGAAAAAGAGCCCATCAGAAACGCCTGTCTCCAACCAATCAAGGGAAAAGCTAAATTAAATGTGTAGACAAACTATTCATCGTTTACAGAAATGACTGGTGATGCCTTTAATATCTATATTAATTATAATTAAATGGGTGGTAGCAAAATATCTAAAAAATGCTATAGACTGTTTAATTATTGAATAATGTTCTAGAGAAAAAAAAATGCAAATCGCACAGTAATGTCTTTACCCTCCAGGAAAACTGTAGCGTGTGACTACTTTTCAGGAGCACCAATCAAAAAAAAAATTTTTTTTTAAATATTAAAAAATAACAATTTTTTGATTGATAGAATAACAAACTACATATTTTAAATGTCAAATAGAGGAAAACGAAAAACAGATATTCCTACAGCACCAAGCCAGTTAGATCCACAAAGGGAAATAACTGCGGTATAACTAATAATAAATTAAAACAACAACTAACATACAACAGTTTTTCTGGACGGCAATGATGTAAAAGCACACCATACCTACACAATAAATTTTCTTCTCAATATTTCAAACAGACTGTGCCATTAGATGGCAATCTCCTTGGCATGCATCAGATTCTAAAAGTGCAATAATAATTAGCCACTGCATCTTTCTAATCAAGGATCAAGAGAAGTATATTTGCAAATGATTACAGCAAAATTCCATTGCATTTTGTCAAATGATATTGAAATTACACGATAAGCACCAAATCCTGAAACTTTCTTGTAAAACACGAGCTGCAAACTTGACACCCATGACAAAAGAGTTGCTACTTGTATTCCAGATGTTGTGGTACACATTATTGAAAAACATCACCTGTTGGAGCCCATCAGCTGTGACGCCTTTCAGGTCGACTGTATTTGTCTTACTTTCAGTCATGACCCCTTTAAACATGACCCGGAAGTAATCACTGGTGGCCGCCAGGAGAGCTCGATGGACCTGCCAAGAAAAGAGTCCACGGGTAAAAGAAAATATTTTATATATGCTTGGGTGACAGAACATTTGACTTGAAACAATTCCTTTGACTTCACATGACATTTAAAACCTCAATCAAACTTGCCCTGATCAAGGTCAATTTCCACACTTTTCCGTTTCTGAGAAGAGAACTTTGGCTACACACATTTATTTCTTTTTTGTTTGCTTCTTTCATTTAGGCATCTAATTCATAACAGCATTTGTAGTTAATTTGATTAAAATGTCAAAACAATTATAGTCTTCTATTCCCAAAGTGTGATGCTGACACCTGCCATCAAATATTGTCCAAAGTATCGCAAATTGAAGAGTCTGAATGTTTACAAAGTTTTGTTTTGACCAAACATCTTAGGATTATCTGTTTCCATTTATCCATATCAAGATTGTATGAGCAGTAATTTTCAAAGAGGCAATTTTGTTTTGTAAGCTTGCAATAATTTTTATGATAGAGGAAAAGAAAAAAAAAAAAAAAAGGAAAAAATACCAGAACATGTAACAAAAAAGAAAAGAAATGTCACATGCATGTAACAGGCAGGTGTTCCAGAGGTCTGGTTGGTACCTATCTATATGAGGATGCATGAGACAATCTTGTGTTCTTGTGAATGATCCTTTCAATAAACATTAAATACAAGGGTAAAAGTTCACATAGAAGACCTTTGTTGTTAGATCCCTTTTCACTTTATTTCAAAATTCCAACACAGGCTATCTACTTAATAATCTCTCAAATCATCAAATGCATAAAAATGCCCATTATTTTAGCACACACACACACACACAAAAAGAGTAATACTATGATTAATAATCCCACCTCAAAGACTCGTCCATGAGCAGACACTTTAAAATCGCAAAGCTCATTTTTGGAGCGCAACTGCTGAAAGTGCTTGATCACAGAGTCGCCGTATCCATCAGCCTTTACTCTCTCTGCCTTGGACATGGTCAAGCGTTATCCTCTAGCCGTTCTTCATGATGCACATTAGCCAGGTTGAGGTAATGACGTTGGAATATGAATCTGAATCACCTGAAACCAAGAGCCCAATAATTAAGCTTGCAGAGATTAATTAACAAAAACAAAAATTTAATTATAAGATTCAAGCCAAGCAGAATCTTAATCTCATTGATTTACGCAGAACACAAAGATACAGTCTCAGGTTACCGTATTTATGGTCAATTCTCCTTTTTTTTTTCCAAACCTGTTATTATCTGTAAGAAATTTTTGTAGGAAAATGATTGTTTACGTGTTAAATAAAGGATCTCCAAAATAGTAGAAACTTTCATTAACTGTTTTGTTGATTTTTTATGATTAATTAAACACCGACTAAGTCTGAGAATTTGCATCAAAGAATTTACTTTGAAAGTTTACGATAGAAAAATTTAAGATTTTGTCAACATCTATTTTTAGACAAGTTAAGATTAAATTGGACTAAGTCTATGTCAGAGGTCAAATATTTTCAATCCCGAATTTTTAAATATTTCAGATGGGTATAAGGGATTATCTATCATATCTATATGTTAAGAGAAAAAAAAAGAAAAAAGAAAAAAGAACCCCCCCCCCCCCAAAAAAAAAGTTTTTTCAAGGTTATCTAATCTCATCAAGTGTGTGAATACGACAAAAAACTGACTTAGTAGAACCAATTTAAATCGCCATTTCTCCGTCCATCATCACAGACGTGGATCTCTCAGCTGATAGATTTTAACCTCATCAACTTGAATTTAACCAGCTTTTCTCATTTTCTTTAAAAAGGTAGGTGTAATAACAAGAAATGTGTTGTGACTGTGACAACTGAAATGGGAATTGGAGAAAACCAATCCATAGAACAAGCCTTATTAATTACTAATTATCTTGATTTAGAACGGAAAATAAAGACTGTTCAGCATTGTGCACCAATGAGACAACCAGATACTTTAAAAATCAACACTGGCTGCATAGCAGCACCACAGTATTCATTTTGAACCAGAGTAAGGCAAGGTACATGGGGCAAAGCTCTAATCCAAAGGGCACAACGCTAAATCCCATGGTCAAATATGGGAACATGTGTGAAAGCTCAGAGGATAGAGAAAATGATTTAGAAAAACCTGTATGGAATAATAAAGGTCTCATTCTTGCAATTAAAATTTGTTTTTCAACACACATTTATTCCTGTTTCTTGTGGCTAAATTCAAACGCTCAAGGTATTAAACAGTTCTTCCTTCCACACAGCAGAACTTGATTAATTTGTTCTCGAAAGAAAGTACGGATACTCTAAACTCCCGCTGCCGAGACGGCATGGTGTGGGTGCAGTCTCACTGAGTCAGTCAATATAACTGAAGAACAGCAAACCACCTCTACCATGGCTCATAGAGTTCATGTAGAACAGCCAAGGCTTAGGAAATTCTATTAATGATACATTCCATTTCAAAGGGGGGTTGACAAAAGCCAAAGGTCTGGCTGTGTAATGTGGTGGGTGACATAAAGACATGTTCTAAGGAATTACAGCAGCTAAAACAATTGAAACCCTCACACTTAAGGCAAGCCTACTATTTAGTCACAATGCAAAGATTGAGATAAACTTCAAATACAGTGAAAAAAAAAAAGTGAAAAAAAAAAAAAGTGCATGCAACGTCCAGACATTTAGATACATTGATCATAGCAGGGGCCTACCTCAGTCAGAATATCACAGCATCTTGGATTGCAATACAACTACCTCACATTATGATCACATAAACATTTCAAACAAAGGCTGTCTTTATCCACAACACCTTTTCCAATGTTAGACAAATTCATCTAAATAAGGATAATTTATAACTTATAAATACCGAAAGTGAAAAATCTATCAATATTTAAGTGTTTTGTCTCAAGTTAAAGCATCCCTTCGAAGCTTTCATTCCACACACATCGGTCAGTCAGTTGGTGAGGGTGCTTTCAATTTTTTACTAAGATTAGAGAAAAAAAGGGTGCTGCGAGTAACCACTGCCTTAAACAAAACTCTAAGGATCACTGTTTGTGTCATGTCCAAACTGGACAGTCTAATTCAAACAAATCTAAAATTCTGTAAGCCTCATCTAACTCAATGAATCATGTGACTGAATCCCTTGTATTTTAATCAATAGAAATCCATAAAGTGGAAAGTAATTTAACAAAATACACAGAGGTTAGAGGATGTTGTTGTTGTCTGGACAACGACTTTCCAAGGAAAAAAAAAAAGCACCCAGACATTACACTGCCGGTTCATAATTCCCTCACTAGGATCTGTCTGGCTTTATCTTTTCTTCATAATAAAGTTTCTTTTCCAATATTTTACTATTAATAACAATAGTTCTCATCCTCCTTATACGTCAAATCTGAAGGAAAAGCATGGCTTTAAAAGATTTGGCAAAAATCCAATTTTGCACTTAAAGAGAGCCCATCGTCGTAGTACAAAAAATGGATTTCTAGGCCACACCTGATCAATGGATCAAGATAGCGCACATGAAATGTGGGTCAGCGGATTTAGGAGCCCCTCCTAGGACTATAAACCTTAAACAGCGAATAAAATGAAACGAAAAAGAAAGATAAGCATAAAAGAGAGACTTTTCACAACTCACATGACAAAAAGACTCAACTCATTTCATGTTTATACACTTTCTCTTGTCTGCGGCAAATGTGGGGCAGCGGGACGATTAGCAGCCATTTTTGTTTAACTTCCATATTAAATCGTAACTCCGTGCGCTGAAGAACACCTCAGGACTTCAATATAAAAAAACAAGCAAAAAACTTTTCAGACAGACAGACAGACAGACCTTGACCTCTGGTGTATTAATAACCCTGGGGAGAAAGTAACGTTGGCTGCGCGTGATCAGTCACGCTGCCTAGCAACCAAAATTGAGACAGACAGCTTTATAACGATACGCTGCAAAAGTCTTGTAATAAAAAGTGTCTCGACTCGTAAATGATTTTGAGATAGACTGTGACGAATTGAAAAAAAAAAAAAGATAAACATATGAAACAAAGACTCCCCCCCCCCCCCCTTTCCCCATGTCAAGCCTCTGATAAATCATGTTTCCGTGGGTTGCTGAGAGAATTGTAATGGTGCGTTTTGATTAGCAGAACAACTTGTTGTTAACAAAAGGCATTCTCTGATCAGTCTAAAGCTTTTGCTAGGTAGTCATTACTTCCTATTCAGATGTCAAAGTCGCGATCTGTCTTTGTTTCGATCCTAACAGACATACATTTCTCATATAACTGATTATGTGTACCCATTTACAAAGGTGGCCTTTTGTTATTGTACCCCCCCCCCCCTTTCCTTTATCCGCCCACTTTTCTCCTCGTCCTCCTTCTCGCAGACTCCTCCTCTTCCTCCTCCTCCTCCTGCTTTCCCCCTCCTCGTCCTCCTCGTTCTCCTCCAACTCCTCGCCCTTGTCCTCGTCGCCGTCGTCGTCGTCGTCGTCGTCCTCCTCCTCCTCCTCCTCTTACTCCTCCTCCTCCTCCACCTCACCTTTCTCCCCCTCGTATTCGTCGTCGTCGTCGTCGTTGTCGTCCTCCACCTCCTCCTCCTCCACTTCCTCCTCATCCTCCTCCTCCTCCTCATCATCATCATCATTCTTCTTCTTCTTCTTCTTCTCCTCCTCCTCCTCCTCCTCCTCCTCCACCTCCTCCTCCTCCTCCTCCACTTCATTATCATCATCGTCATCATCATCATCATCATCTTCATCATTATCTTCTTCTTCTTCTTCTTCTTCTTCTTCTTCTTCTTCTTCTTCTTCTTCTTCTTCTTCTTCTTCTTCTTCTTC
>JBCIKM010481453.1:0-10198 GCA_039654465.1 Melibe viridis | reverse complement strand
AATAATAATAATAATAATAATAATAATAATAATAATAATAATAATAATAATAATGCACATTTATAACGCGCAAAAACGATCCCCACCTTGGTAGACGGCTCTAGGCGCTATGATGATGATGATGATGATCGTGATGGTGATGATGATGCTAGAGTTCGTGATTGTTAATATAATAATGTAGCGCTTATCCACGGTCATCACCACGCTCTAAGCGCTTTACAATACCATATCCCTGGCAGACAACCAACATGGAACACATGACGAAATAAGCAGCCTGTTAGGCGCTTTGCAATATTTCGGACAGAGACATTGTCTGATCAACAACCATGGGGACCCCCGAGCTTTACATCCATCTCCGATAGGATGAGGAAAGTGTGGTAAAGTGCCTTTCCCAAGGGTACTACGTCAGTGGCCATAGGCTATATGGGGCAGCTGATCTGGGGAGTGACCCTTCGCGTCACCATTCCAAACACTGGCCACGATCGTGGTTGCTTGACTCTCGCATGTAGCGAATTGTGTTCACCACTAAGCCATTGACGATGGTTGTGATGATGATGATGATGGTGGTGGTGGTGGTGGTGGTGATGTCAATGGTGATGTTGGTGTTCGTGATGGTTGTGATGATGATGATGATGATGATGATGGTGGTGGTGGTGGTGGTGGTGGTTGTGATGGCAATGATGATGTTGGTGTTCGTGATGGTTGTGATGATGATGATGATGATGATGAATTGTAATGGAACTAAGATCACGCGACCTGTTTTCTTGAAATAGGAAAGAATCTAAAACTGGACCTTTGAACAATACAAAAGAAGGTTTGTCTTTCTGGGTTTTGGGATTATTGTGTTTTGTGTTTATCCCAAAGGCCTGTTATAGTGTGATAGATGGTGATAGAATACTTTGGTATTTGGTACAAACACGGGAATGAAAGTAGGTACCTCACAAGACTGTAGCCCACACACGAAGCTCTACGCGGTGGGGGCACTACTGTACTGGGGAAGGTTTTATTTGGCCGTTGCTGGGTGGAGCGATGCAGATGGATGGGCTCAGATGGTCATCTTGAAATGTGAGACGTGACCCCACTCACCCCCTCCTCTAAAACAAACACCCCCACCCCCACCCAAAAAAACAAAACAAAAACAAACAAACAAAAAACAAACCAAAATAAAGCACAAAAACCACAAAAAAAACAATAAAAAAAAAAAACGGGGAAAAAAAACCCCCCCCCCCAAAAAAAAAAAAAAAAAAAAAAAAAAAAAAAAAAAAAAAAAAAAAACCAAAAAAAAAAACCAAAAAAAAAAAAAAAAAAAAAAAAAAAAAAAAACACCCCCCCCCCCAAAAAAAAAAAAAAAAAGAAGACAACAACAAAAAAGAACAAAGCAAAAAAACAAACAAACAAACAAACAAACAAACAAAAAACAAAACAAAAAAAAACACTCCAGTTCAGAGCAAATGTCCTCAACTGTGACGCTGTCCTCATTTATTCCTCATAATCTGTACCACAAAGGTTGAGGTAAATAAATACTGGTTTTACCTTCTCACTGAATCCAAGCCGCACACGCGAGCAGTAGGCAAAGTCTGGCCCTTGGTGCCCAGATATGCTGCTGCTGCTGCTGCTGAGAACGACGAACGGCTGGGCGGGGGGACGCTTGCCTTGGCTCCGTGCCGGGTGCCCTCTACTGCTGTCCGAGGTTAACTGAAACTACTTGTAATATGTGATCGGTGTTTAACAATGCGCCACCTCGGTGGTCCTGACATCCACCGGGAAAACCCAACATTTCTTCACACACAAAGGAATGGTTTTGTTCGAAGATGTCGAATCGGTATTTAATTTATTTCGTTTGAAGTTGAGGGGAGAGAGAGAGAGAGAGAGAGAACTAAACCTCAGAAGCAAATAAAAATATATTACCCCATTGCTGGCTCAGAGTTCAGTTACAATAATTTACAACAATTAGTTTTTTTAGCAATGGATTTTAATGCCTTCGTTAACATCTCTCTCTCTCCTTCCCTCCCTATCTTCCTCCTTCTCTCGCTCCCTTCCTCCCTCTTGCTTCTCTCTCTCTCTCTCTCCCTCGCCCATCCCATACAATCCCTGCATTCTTCATCGAACGTATCAACAGGCAAAACAGTAATGGTACTATTTGCATTAAAAAGTGTACAGAATCACTTCCAGTCGTCAAGTCCGGTTTTCGTGACGTCACTTCCACCTTCATTTTGTTGTGATCAGCGCAAGGTCAAAATTCTGCAAAGATGTGAGTTTGGTCATTTTTATTTATTTATTGTTTTTCTCAAGGTATGACCCTTATTTAAAATAAAAACACTGAGAGAAAATTCTAAAATAAATGCCTATCCTTGAACCAGAATCGGTAAAATAAGGAAAGTAGAAGCATCACCTCGCCAGGTGAAGTCTTGAAGAATTGAGGCTAAATTTTCAGTATTGTACCACACAAAGACTACCGTTCCCCCCCCCCCCCCCCTCCCCCGTGACACAACTGTACCAATAACTGATAGAGAGATGGCAAGAGGTAGCCGCTTGTTGTGGCAAGCGCTAGCAGGATTTTGACACAATATCGTATGAATATAAACTAGGTTTTCGAACAACTATTGTGCAGCAATCATCATCCACACATTTTGTAAGAATAACTGGTAGTGGCTATTCTAGCAATAGTACAGGAAGAAAAGGTCCTGAAAAAAAATTTTTAAGTTGGATGGAGGAAAATCGTGAATAAAAAGACAGTTGAAGAGAAGCAAAAGACAAAGCTGCTTTAGGCGCAGAGCCACAGTGTGTGTACTATCAAACTGCCCAAACAATCACAGAACTTGCTGAAGTGACCTACCCTATGGTTTACCTGTCACTAACAAATGGATGCAAAGCTTTTTGTGTGAAAAAATACAGGACGCATTTAAAAATGAGATATGTCAGGAGAAAAAAAAAATAGAGGTCGAACCCGGATCACCCAGCTTACAACGCCAACACACCACCACCTGAGCAATATTCGCGTTGACTTGTGAGCGATGCAGTATGTAATCCCACCTGATTGTCCATCTATTGAATTGACTGAGATAGGAACCGATGAGGTAACACTTTTTAGTAAAAAATTGAGAAGGTCAACTTTGTTTTCTTAATGGTTTATTCTTACAGTTACACAGAAACCTAACCTGGGGGGGGGGGGGGGGGGGAATTGGACGGAGAGCCAAAAAGAGTTCCGTAAGTTTGGCACAAAATTGTACGAATAACCACGGCGGGTTTTTTATCTTCTTGCTAATTTGGTGGATACCAACACTGACAGTTTACTTGCAATAAAGCTGAGCTACTATCTGTTATTCTTTTTAAGCACCTCCTCTGTGTATTTGGAATGGGTCATATTTTTTGTGTTGGGGAAAAGCAAAATTTTTTGGCCAAATCCCTTTCGAGCTAGCTTTAGTCGTCATGGTCACGTGATAAAAGTCACATATTAATATATTAATATGTCAACAGAATAGTGTCTTGGGGCAATTTCTTTTTTTTTTTTTTTTCGCCTGAGTGTGGGGTTCGTTCGGCAACGTATGTATTAAATGTGCGGAGGGAAAAAAGTTCAGTTTGTTTTTGGGGGTGACTGGTTCCGTCCGTTTTTATTGTGTACCGTATTTATTCCGTTAGAAGCTGGTACCCGAAACTATAAGAAGCTTTGTATATTAACAGACTGACCTGTAAGTGCACTAAGTTTAGTTTGAAGGAGAAATTTCAAAGATTTTTGTATGAATTATTAACAACAGGGGCAGACGTTTTCTGGTTTATTTGTTTTGTTTTTCTGGGAGGGGGGAGTCTTGAGTTACATCCTACAGAGCGTTAGTGATTGTTCAATGTCTTTGAACTTTTGCTTTAGCCTTTACTTTTTTTTTTTTTTCCTTCTGTTTTTACATGATAAAAGTATTTTTTCCTGTCTTACTACACTCAAACACTGTTGCACCTTACAACAAACATAATTCTATCAAAATGTGTCGTTTTAATGCAGGGGTAAACAAGAACTGGATCCTGCTTACTCTGAAGCGAAGAAGAAGATGGAAAAACACAAGAAGAGTCTTTTTAGAGTCCCCTTTGATGCTAGGTTCCCCAACCAGAACCAAACCAGGTGAGAAATGAATTCTAGTTATCGGAAGGTTGGCTGAGTCCTTTATCATAAGGTTTCTGTGGGCAATTTATCAGCTTCAAAAAGAAACCTATAATTCATGGAAATATCTCTACAGGGCAGTTGTGTCGACAACTCTTTTCATGTGTGGACCCTCTTGAAAGTTTGTTTTGTCATTCCTAGGGCTAAGAGTGCTTCAGCAAGATAATTTTTTTGGGTAGTGAATCCAAGGCCAATCTTTGTCTCTTCCCAATTGACAAAAAAATAAGGCAGGGGAGTATAGAGTAGGATTTGATTTTTTTTTTGTTTTGTTTTTTTTCTTTTAAATTGTACATGACTGAAGGGTGTTAGCTTTTTGGGTTTTTTTGGGGGGAAAGGGGGGAGGGAGATCGTTTTGTTATAGTTATAATGGCAACTCATTCTGTGGTCATCGTGTATTTCTTTGGTTTAGGCACATGACTCCAGCCAGGGTCACAAGATAGACATACTGAGTACTTGCGTACACAAAGGGAGTCTAAAGATCCTGGGTCTTCCTTGACCATTGATATCCTGTTGTTTGTGGTGGTCGTCATTAATTTTTGTCAGGAGAGATGATTTTTTATGGTATTATTGTTTTTAGAGATGATACGATTAACTATTGAGTGTAAATCCTCTCTTTTGTTGGTGGTTCAATCTGTTCTGCCTTTTAACTTACTTTACCCTCTGCAGCTGTGTATGCACAACTTTATCTTAAGTTATGTCAAACTTTGTTGACGCGGCCATCAAAAACGACAACGGTGATGATGCACAACATTCATTTGTTTCAGTTAGATACCAATTCACACCCATTAGTCTGGGATGTAAAGAGTTAAGACAAGTTCTTTTGCCTGACTAGTTTAGCCTGTACTTAAATACTGCAACAAGCTGTTGTTGTGGATTGTGCATGAGGTACTCATGTTCAGTTGCAACTAGAAAGATTTAGACGAGCGATTAAATTTATTACATTGTTGTGCATTGTAGTCATGACGCTGGTGTTGTGGGGCCCTTCAACCAGTAACAAACAGACAATAAAAAGACAAACCCTCCATGTGGTGGTGCTCTGATCTGAACCTACCAATAAACAAACAAAACTACATGTGGTTATTTTGTCCATGTTTCTGCCCATTCTACAGCATTGTTTATTTGTTTTCTGCACAGCACCCTTCTTCATAAAGGTGCTCTCTGGGTAGATAGAAGTGTCTGAATGCTACAAACTGAATATACTTTACTGAAACTAGGGTCTGTGTGTGTAAATGAAAAAGAATTGTAATTGTCTTCAAATCAGATGATGCTATCCCACCTTGCTTGTTTCAGGAATTGCTGGCAGAACTATGTGGACTACCACCGATGCCAGAAAATCAAAGGAGAAGACTTTGAAGCATGCGACTATTTCAGGAAGGTCTTCACAACACTCTGTCCACAGAATTGGGTAATTTTTATTTTCAATTATTTCTTTATCTATCTTTTCCAGATTCTTATTGATTAAATGCTGAGAAAAAACTAAACTGGTATTTTTTGTTCTTGTTCTAGGGCTTGTGACTCAAAATTTAAAAAATCCTTCCCTTTCGTTTATTTAGTGAGACCTTATACTATACAGATGTGAGCATTTAGATCTGGCCTCAAAACAATTATAAGTTGAGACAAAATGACAGGTACTGCGGCAGGCACTGTCAAATTGCAGTCAGAAATTACAGTTTCAGTTTCATGGCTCTGCCAACCAGTATGTATGTTGCGTTTCCCTTTGCCAGTTTGTGTCCTATGACATCACACCTAATGAAATGTACACTCAAACCTCTCTTAGGAATCATTTATAATATCTTTACAAAGGAGAAGGGAATAAAGTACCTTTTGGGTGACACCAATTGTGTATCTTTTATAAACATGTTCATTACAAACAAAATTATCTAATTTAAAAACAAATGAAAAATTACACCCCAACTACAATCGGAGTCTGACGGCCTGGGCATATTTACATTGTTCATCAATGCCACAAGAACTGCCATAATTACCTTCAAATTCGTTATCACTGCTTTCTTAATCACGTTTTAAAATTACTAATAGGTCAGAAGATAGGCCCCCTTGAGAAGGACTGGTGTTCAAAAAAATCAAATTTTGCTCTGTATTTGAGATCAATCGATTTGGTAACCAGGAAACAAAAGTAGAGCTTTTCTTGTTTCCTATCATTAAGTGTTCGGTGGAGTTGTCTCTCTTATTTAAAGGCTTAATTCAATCATTAAACAGGATCAGCAGCAGTTTGACAGACAAAAATCTGTTGAAAATGGTGTCACTGTATCAACTCTGTTTCAAATACCGTCTGTGTACCGTGTTTCATGCATGGCTTCGTGGCACTCAAAGCACTAAGTGGTGCAATGTTAGTTTATTGTCATGCTTTTTCAGCAATCATTTCCCTTGACCTAGGATTTGAGCATAAATGTGACAAGAACCCTGGAGTGAATGAATTCAAAAACTATTTTTTTTCTATAATAATAATTTTTTTTAGTGAACAATGGCAGCAATGCAAGATACTGCACTATGAGCTTGGGTGACATGGGCTGATACTGATATGGGAATATGATGTTCAAATCAAATGTAAGTTCTGATTTCTTTGATGGTATTTCTAAAAGCTCAATCATTGGCTCTTTGTCTGGGGCCAATTTTGTGAGTGTGGTTTTAATTTTTTTCTTCTTGTTTTATTTAATTTTAGTATATTATCGCTCCTTATTTATTTTTTGTTTTTTCAGATTGACAAGTGGAATGATCAGCGAGATGAGGGGATCTTCGCTGGAGAGTATTATATAGAAAAACCGTAGATATTTTAGGGGTTGGGTATTTAAGGAGGGTGGAAGTCAGTGTATCGTTGGTGTGTGGCATCTGAGACTGAGAGTGGATG
Organism: Melibe viridis; assembly: GCA_039654465.1. NCBI lineage: Eukaryota > Metazoa > Mollusca > Gastropoda > Nudibranchia > Dendronotidae > Melibe > Melibe viridis. Next base: position 3,182 of record JBCIKM010481453.1, on the reverse strand, counting down.
GAGATAATAAATGCAGGAAATCTAATTTTTTTCCTTTTGAGGTTCTGAACAAGTTTTAAATCAGTTTTTGTCTCTAAGAAATTATTTCAATGAGACGACTTTGGACTTAGGAACAATGCAGTGTATGTATTTGTTGCTAAAAAGGTTGAAAAATGTATTCATTAAAGTCTTTGTGTGAAAAAAAAATCTTGTTCTTGTTTGTGCTTTCTTGTGTTTTTGGTTTTGGTTTTTGTTTGTTTTATTTTTTGTTGGTAGGGTATGACTGGGTGCATTTGACATCTGTTAAGGTTTTGAGTTTCTTTTATATTTTCAAGTGTTTACAATGAGGGCCTTTTACACCCAGTTGTCTCATAGCTGGGTTGTAAAGGCAAAGGGGCGACATAGAACCTCATTGGTGTCTCAGCAAGAACAAAACTCTCATAGTTTTGTTGATGAATCAACCGATGAAGACAGTTACCCTGTCACTGTCCTTGGTGGGTCTACTTCTGTCTCTTGTCTTTTAGCTAGAGCTATCGTCTTGCTTTTTCTAGCACTCTCAGGAGTGCCCTCTTTAACAAACACACATACACTGCTATTGTGTGTTCTGTTAGATAGTCTTGGCTCTACCTGTTGTGCCTTTTTCTATGTGTGTGTCTTTTGTTGTGGGAGATGATTTTTTTCCCATGTAAATCATCTCTCTGTCACTTCTCTGTGAGAGATATTTTTTTTCTCCTGTAAATCATCTCTCTGTGAAAATGTCTCTGGTAGGGTCAAGATTTATCTGCTCTTTTAACTAACCTATCACCTGACTTTCCTCTTGGGCACCTCTATGACCCTCGTGTGTCGTGGTGCCCTAAAACCACATATAAACAAACAAACAGTAAGGGCCAAGATTCAACCAGGTCTTTGTGATGTGGCCTCTGACTGTGTTGAATGTGACCTCGATTTTGACTTTGAGCAGGCAACGATAATGTGACTAGTGAATCATAATAAAAAAGTGCTTTTGTAAGTAAAAGTTGCTTAAGCTTTTGTTTAAGAATAGATTTGACTGGCCCATACATCACACTTTTAGGAAAACATAAGCCAATTCTACTTGTTTTCTCATTCGCAAGATTGACTCTTGTCCAATGGATCATAAAAATATGATGAGAAACGTGTTCATCTTTAGAAAGATTTCATGATGAAATGTTCGACTGAGAGCTTGCTTTGGGCAAAGCTTAATAGAGCTTGCTGAATGCCTCTTTACAAACTACAAAGCTTGTTGGTTACGTTTTTATTCACTAAGAAAATATAGGACTTATAAACAGGGATTTCTGAATACCTTGCCCACAGTAGTAGAGGATATGAGGGGGGGGGGGGGAATTAAAGTTGAAGCTTTATCATCACTAAAATTATTTCAATGAAATTTCTTTCCTTTCTACTGAGGCTATCTTATTAATTTTTCCTCTTTTCTCTTGCCTTGTTTGCTGTGGTCATCCCCTATTTCATGCCTTTGGTACATAATCCAAGGGCGGCCATTGTTTATTTTTGTGATTGTTAGATCTCTCAGTGGTGTTGACAAGTTTTGAGAGATTTTTTTTTCTTTTTAGTGTAAATCATCTCTACTGTGTTTGTGGTTTGACCTGTTCTGTTTCAACTCGTTCTATCAACCTTACTTTCCTTTGGGCCCCTCTATGATTCTTGTGTGCTGTGGAACCCACTGGTCTTCATGTATTTAAGATACTGTAAAACAGATTTACTGAGGCGACTAAGTTAGAGAGAGATTTATCCATACCGGTCTCTGAATGTCATCTATTTGACCTCATTTTATTTATTTTAGGTACTTTCTAACCCAATTACTTACAGTCGTACATGTCATAAATGAAATTCAAATGTGGATAAGCGCTGAGACAGATAAAGTAAACCCACACTACTTCCTCATTTTAGGGGCTGTTCACCTATAATTATAATCTTACACATGGGAAGGGTATTAAATAGTGTAATATTGGCGGAGGACTTTGCCAATTGTAATATTGCACTTATTGTGAGATCCGGGGAATAGAATAGGTCCCCTGCACGCCAACAGGAGGTGAAAGCCCTCCAACAGCGGCCTGTTGTTGGTGGTAGTCCCTGGTGGGCTCTTCTACTTCTGTTTTTTTTTCTTTCGTGGGCTCCACGACACACGAGGGTCATAGAGGAGCCCAGCTAGAGGAAAACAAGAAAGAATTACAGTGGACTTCGGATGAGTCTATCTTTTTTCCAGGTCCCGACTATATATCTACTAACAAAACAAACAAAAAAATCGCCATTTAAGTCGATGTCACCATCACTCATGTTCAACATAAAATACTAAATAAAAAGGTGTTTTCATTGGCTAAAGACTTGACGATAACCTAACTTACTAACTTTGTTTGGCAAAACACCTTGCAACAATACTGTATGGGACTGGAAGTGACGTATGTGCTTTCCGGTATCATATGTCTGCTCTCGGGTGAGCAAATCAACCTACGCACAGGGAGACACTACACAGAGAGGCAGGGAAGGAACACGCACACACAGAAAGAGAGAGGGAGACGAAGAGACAGAAAGAGTTAATTTTATGATGTATTAAAGTATAGTAGGTAATCAAGGAAGATACAATAGTTAGGGAAGACGGCAGTTGATACAATAACAGGTAGCTTGGGCGGGATAACTGGTAACTAAGGAGGCGTATAGTACTGTGTATGCCTATTTGGACCTGAGAAGACATGACAATGAAAGGCAAACAAGTGCGTACCAGAAATACTGGGATGGGGGAAGACAAACACCCTCCCGATCACCTCTCCCTCAAGGGTAAAAAAACCAAGTCGGCAGGGGTAAATATCTTTACTTGTATGAGTTATCGTGGGGTTGCAAATAAAAAAAAAAAATTCAAATACTAAAATCCCTTTTCTTGGTCAACACACCCACCAACCACCCATTTGAGAGGTATTGAGCTGGTAACTAAACTCAGGTATCTTTAGCCTTATGAAGACTATCACTCCTACATTATCAATTGTTTCTCTTGGTTGTGACCTGTTATGGGCCCAATCTCAGGTCATTGACCTTGACCAAAGTGCCGTCAAGGTCATTCGCTTGGGTCGATTTTTTTTTTCACTCCCCCTCAACTGTTACGGTCAGCTGGTGACCGTAAGTTTTTCCTTTCTTTCGTATTCATTTCTTGGGTTGCAAACTGTAGTGCAGAG
>JBCIKM010481345.1:0-10198 GCA_039654465.1 Melibe viridis | reverse complement strand
ACACACACACACACACACACACACACACACACACACACACACACACACACACACACACACACAAACTCACACACACATACACATCCATCTAATTTGTTTGTTTGTTTATTAGTAAAATAGTATGAAGGAGAGTGATTGGTGAATATTGCGCGCGGACACTGCTATACACATTGGTCAGTACAAAGTACAAAAATAAGGTCCAGGGTGAGTTCAGCCACTTCAAAGGCTGAGCATAGGTCGCATCAGAATTTGACACCGTCGGTTACAGCCGTGATGTTGTCATCTTCTTTCAAAAACAAACCCCATTGTGTGCAGTCAAAACAACTCTGAACTCAGACGTCGTCTTCTGAGTGTCTTACACTCCTCCACTTTCGAAAAGGGCCAGGCACAGCACTCAATGATAAACAAAACAAATTAAAAGTAAAGCAAACAAACAAAAAACAGGTCACTCTGGGCCACAAAACACTTCAGTCCACTATTTTGCCTCAAAACTAGGTCAAAAGCTTTATTTTGGTCGTTAGATTAGATTAAATTATGGTGCACTTTCAAAATTAATTCTTACCTATACAGATTGATGAGATATACATTCCATACAATATAACGTTTTCATTTCATTTAAAATTACTCAAATCCAAATTATATCTTAACAATGAAAAGTGAATCGATGAAATTTTTGAAGGCTATTTTGGTTCGGACAGTATGAATTTTCATCACGAGCCATGGATTGTCAAATTTTTTGGTCCCGTCGAACAACAGTAGAGACTACACCTCAGAAAGACACCTTTTTGTCCAGTCACTTTAAGTTTTGACCGATAAATAATTGCAGCATTTTATATTTTGGCATGAGCGGGTAGAGGATGTTTATGCAAAGCTACTGTAGAAAATCCCCAAGCTAAAGTGTAACGATAATGAAGTTAGTAATTAATTAAAATTATTAATCCTTCCTGTGAGCTAGTCTTTAGAGAGCGCGAAAGAGCGAAGAGAATATGCTTATGTCACACTACGTGACGCGCGCAAGCGACAATTTGATTGGTCCATCCGGTGCGGTAACTCTCTTCTACACACCCGAAATAGTGATGCAACACACCTCGGTCTCTTAGCGCATGTTTAAACAGTGAAAAAGTTCTCCTTGTAAAAAAGAGAGCGAAACCCATTTTTCTGATTTAAAAAGACGTTTTTGCCCGTTTTTCATCATCAATAGCTAATTTAAGAAAGTAAGACGTTAACATCAAATTAATCATTAGATTTGTTGTTCTTGAGTAGAAAAGTTTTCGGGGGAAAATACTAACAATAATATCCCATCATTCAGATTATTTTCTTTCTCGTACCAGTACCAGTGGGTTGTGCTTTGTTGGAATATACGCGATAAACTTAATTTCAGTACCTGCTTTTTTTCTATGCCTTAATTTTTCTCATTATTTCCATTCTTTGGTTCAAATGTGAACAGGTTTTCTTGACAGTGGATATTTATGTTTAATAGTTGGAAGAGAACGACTCCTGTCAAAAAGTCTGTCTCTCATCCTAGGAGATAATAAACCATTGTACAAAATTTCAAAACTGCTGGCCATGTCATTTGAAGATCTGGCCATGCTTGGACTGGACTATTCAAAGATCTCGGATTTGAACAGGTTTTGATGAAATCCTTAACACGTAAGGAAACCTGAGTAGAGGAAGGGGATTTCATGAAAGTCAAAGAGCTTTGTGGACATTGTCAAGATCTGTCTGCGCTGATTCACTTCAAAAACACACCCGGTTGTCATCGAATCAAGCAAATTCCCTTAAGGATGTAAAGTGTACCATGATGAAAAGAGATTCGAATGACATTAGCAGATTTCTTCCTTAAAGACCGAAACCCATTTCATGGAAAACCATCCCTCCGACTAATATCACCGGGGCTGATGACACAGTCAGTCCTCATATTGTTCAAGAAATTGGTTAACAGATATTAAAAAGGATAGAAGGCAAATTGTCAGTAATTTCTGCCAGGAAAAGAGATCAAGTTGTCACCATAGGTGGAAACGAAATCAATCAACAGATTTTATTTCAGAGACGAACTGCAATTGCAGAAAAGTTGTTTTCAAACACAAGTCAAACGTTTGATTTTGAACTTTGCAGTTTCCCACCAGCACTTTTTGACATGAGTGGGCATCCTTTGCTCGTCCAGAAATCTGGATTGTGTAAATATCTTTGGACAGAGGGACTTCTCCAGAGTAAATACATTCTGTTGACCCCAGTATTGTTCTATACGTCCTTGACGGAGGCTCGCTTGTGCCTACGACCTCTTGACCCCGTGCGTGTACATATGCGAATGTCATCAACATGTGTAGAGACTATGTTTGAAGAAAATATGGTTAGGCAATCGTCGTCTTTGATAGTTATTTGTGACACCTCTCTGCTAATGACATGACCCACTTGAGACGCTTCACTAGTATCGCCATCAGGCATGTGGATTTTGACATCGGCATGATTATTCCATGATAGATAGAAATTTTCATGGCAAATGGCATAAAAAATAAAGGCTTATTTATCACCAAGCTGCTACATTAGAGGAAGCGGAGATCAAAGTCAACTATGCAGTCTCAGGCTTTGATACTGACATGATAATTTAAATCATTGAATCACCCCAGACAAGTCCCACAGCTTTAATTGGCGACAACAGATATCTTTTAGTGATTCACCTACACCATGTGACCACAAAATGATCGTTGCCTCTGAGGAAAGAATGCAGTCCTGGTACTCAAGAAAAGTCTAGGATATTAGGCATGTAAAATCTTTTCTAGGTCCTGAACTTTGCGGACAACTTTTATATTGTCACACTTTTTCAGGCTGTGACTCGATGTCAAGAACGTTTGGCATCGGTAAAAAAATAATGGTCAAATCTCTTAAATCAATGAAAGAAGTTTTTGACGCCACCAGGATTTTCTCCCATACCAGCCTTAAAGGGGTATACTTGCAGTTAGGGAGTCCACAATGTTCAACCTGTTCAAATTCTCTTCCTCTAGAGCAGAAAGTCTCAACCACCTTCGATATGTTTGTTTTTCCTTTCTCTCTATGGCTTTGACTCACCTCGGCACTGTGTCTATACTATTTTCTATTCATTTTCATCTATTCCCTGTGCTTGTTCCTCTTTTCTTGAAATAACAGAAAGATAAATTTGATTGGTTACCTTGTAGGAAAAAAAAGTGCCATATAAACTATGGTCGATGTTTTGAGACAATATATTATTTTTCTGTATTTTTCTTTATTTATTTACCTTTCTCTATGCCTTTGTCTTGTCCTCCTCTCGACACCGTATTCATACAATTACTATTTTCACATATAAACTAAAGAAGCTCTTGAGCAAATCAACATCTAAGTTTGGATGTTGACGAGAGCTCATTCACGTCCAACTTGACGTAGACTTTAGTAGAAATCGGAAAATCCCACTGAAATCGGGGTTTAACGGTGGCTCAAAGTGTATTAGAGGGTAAGATGTAGGTGGCGGTCGAAATAAAACTTTTGACTCGTCTCAAACCAGTGATTAGAATAATTTGAGTAGTTTTCATCCGCCAGTTTGCACTTCTGACTTTCGGATCAAGCTACTAACAGTCTTTGGTGCTATCAGATGGCTGTCATTGATGACTGGTTTAAATGAACTCTACTCACTCACTCCATCATTCTTCGTAAATATGTCTGTTTACGTCTACGTAAAGGGGTTTGTGCAAGTTCTGTATTGTGGTTAAATTCTACTGTACTTAATTATTAAAGATACTTTTGTTCATTTATAAAGGGTATGGACTGAGAGGCCGCATTCTCTAAAAGGAATTCTCGAACCTCGAACAGTTCAAAAGCGACCTCACAACTCACCCGTTACGGATATCATTCATCCCCAACGTCCTCACGTCCTTCATCTCATTTCTTCCATACCCCAATAGACCTCATCGACGGCTCGGCATCAAGAACCGACCACAGGAGACGTCAAATAATTGCACCTTCAGGGAATCACTGTGTCTCAATGATGTTAATATAATATATGCAAACAAATCATATTCATTTTCTATACTTATATAAACATATTGCTGTTTGACTACTCTGAGGCTTGACGCCTTAATGATTTCATTGATCAAAACGAGCCATTCACCACTTATAAACATTAGCGATATTCATTTATTTTCCTAACAAACTTACTTAAGATAATTTTCTCACATAAGATTGTGGAAGTGTGGGACAGCATTCTTGGTTTTCTACTGGGAAAAGGAAAATAAAGTATCATGTGATATTGCCAAAGGCATCAAAGTAAAATTTTTATTAAAATAATAGAGTAAAATCCCTGTCCTCTTCTCTTCTATAGAAACTTGAGTCGAGGCATATTTTTCCTACCACAGTTGGTTTGTTTTATCGTTTTTTGTTTATCTGTGTTTGTCTCTTTAAATTGTTGTTTTCTTTTGTTTTTAAGTTAGGGGACGGGGGAGGAGGAGACATGTTATGATAAAATAATATATTTTTTAAAAAGTAAAGAAAAATATATCTTTCTCTATAATTTTTGTTACAGAGAATAGCGGCACATGAACTCTTTTGTACTGAATATTACGGTATTTGTTTGAAATTAAGCTACTGTCATTTTTACAACGGACGTACCAGTAGGTCTTGTTTACTGTAAGACAGATGCGATATGCTCAACTGGGTGTTTGTAGATCAAAATGCGTTGTAAATACTCAACGCGGATGTTAAACTTCTATTTCTCTCATCCTTACATTTAAGACAAAGATTGACACGTCAAAATATGTCACGTGGAATAGTCAATATTCCTTCATTGCGTCTTTATAAAGGCTGCGCGCGGATATAATATCCGAAAGTTGTATAAATTCCTTGGTCAAGTTTTTGGGGTTTTTTTGTTTTGTTTTTTTAGGTGTAGTTTTTTTTTTTTTTTAGGAGGGAGTTTTTTGGGTTTTTTTTTTATCAAAACCATTCAGTATTATTGATACTACTGCTTGTTTCTCGGCCTCAGTGTCTCTTATGTACAATTTCATTTGGAGCTCATAACATACATCTAAATAATGAATATGATGGTGTGATCAGGCAACAATTCAAAATTACTAAATTACGCCGCTAAATCAAAAGAGGATATTTACTTTTTGCTTCGTGTAAATTTATTCCATGGGTGTATTGCCATGATTTTTTGTCTCAAAATACTGGTCTTGAAAAAAATTCTGAGGTCTTTAATTTTGAGATAGAAACCCCGGTTATTTTGTGCAAGCTTGGGGTGTCAGGCGATTGTTTGCTTACTGGTTTTCTGTGCGGTATTGGCATTTGCCGGCTTGACCAGATTCTTGTGCAAGGTATTCTCTCTTGTAAGCTATCTTGTGAAAAGTAGTTGAGCTCAAGTCGTAAAACCAGATCGCAACTTTTTCAATGTTATTAGACATCTTATTTTGTAGGTATCACGCGTTCATTCAGATGATGTATCACTTTAATTACAGATGTTCAAAAAGTGACGTCATAGCAAATTAACCAAAAAATGTGCACCCCTCAAAGTGGTATGACACTGAATACCAAGAAATACCTGAGCCTTTACAGAAAACCGGAGCTTTCCATCATTGTTGGTTATCTTCTTATCCCAATTTTAAATCGGAGCATAATTTGTTTTTTAAAACCACCCTGTATATATAAATATACGTTTACATTTTTTTGTAAAAGCCTTGATGTTTTGCAACTATATGAAACTCAAAGGCCAATAACTCCATCAGTTTGACCCTTTGTGAAACCATAACAGGTGGAATATAATATCTCAAGATCTGCTCTATCAAATTCGCATAGTGACCCATTTCCTCCAGGGCGTTAAGGGGAGGATGGAAAGATTATATAGACCTACAGTTTGCTTTAAAATTTATTAAAAGAAAATAAATTGGTCAATTAGTAGAAGTTACATGAATAGAATTCTGGTTATTTTATTCTTTAAGATTAAGAAACTATGTAAAAGTTTATGTCTAAACTAAAAAAATAAATGCACATAATAATTAATTGGGGTTGAAAAGTCTAAACTTAAGTATTTTTCCTACTAATGTTTTAAAAAATGTAATTTACTCCAAGACTTTAGAAGGGCAATAACCCTGCAAAGATGACACTTTGTGAAAGCATAGCAGGTGGAATATAAAACCTTAACATCTCTTCTATCAAAAGAGCATAGTGACAAATCTCCCCCTAGGTGACAGGGGGAGGATGTGGAAATAGTAATTGTATGAATACGGTGTACCGGCCGTGGAGGTAGATTTTTTAGACAATTTATATTTCTGTATTTTTCTGTATTTATTAACCTTTCTCTATGGCTTTGTCTTGTTCTCCTCTCGACACCGTATTCATACAATTACCATTTTCACAATCTTTTAGTTTATTTTTCCCTATAAAATTCTTTAAAATTTACCATTTTTGAGGGTCGTGATATTCAAAGTAACCAAGATATCTTCATAATTTTAGTGAGGTTCAAAAGGATGTTGTGAAGAGTTAGTTGACACTGGTTTTTTTTTTAATGTTATAAAAAAACAACTAGATTTTCTTACCCCAGGAGTATCAAGGCCAATAACTCTATGAAGATGACACTAAGTGAAACCATTACAGATGGAAGATAATATCTCGAGGCCCTATATATCAAATGAGTCAGGAATGGTGGAGAATTTGGAATAAAAATAAAATCTTGATTTTTGCGCCCCAGGTCTTTCAATGGCACCTCTGTTAATTTGACACTTTGTTAATGCATAACAGATGGTGGAATTTTAAAATTTAAGGTCCCTTCTATCAAATTAGCAAAGTGACAAATTTCCTCCAGAGAGAAGGTGGGGGGGGGGGGGGGGGTCGTCACATGGCCCATGGACTACATTGTCCAGTTTTCCAATATACATAACTACATTTAAAAATACTCATATCCATGTAATATCACTATGCTGTGACACTTTGTCATGAGTCATTTATTCTCCTTGTGTACTGTAGATCAACAAGATTGGCCTGTACTGGAAACCTTGGTTCTACAAACATGTAGAGAATTTTCTAAGGACAGGTCAGCAAGGGGTGGAGTATATTCCTCTGCGCCATTACTACCATCGTCACACAAGGAGCATTTTTTGGATGTTGAGGGTAAGTCCAGACATGCTCAACTTTTTTTAAAGTTTAGAAATAATATAAGAATGGGGAGAAGGAAGGGTGATGTGAAGAGTTTACACGCTTATCTCACTAAATTTTTTTTTTTTGTTTTTTTTTGTTTTGTTTGTTTGTTTAATATGATATCTTTCTTTTACGTTTTTCAGAATGCTGATTTTGACTCTAGTTACTTAGATTACTGACACCCAAGAGTTTGAATACTTCTTTGGCACCAATAATTGTAAATGGTAGAGGACAGGTACGTGCACCCCAGGGTCCACGTTATGAAATACGCCATTTTTGGATAGGTGGACTCCTTGCCAATCAAAAGCTATTGTCGAGTAGATTCAGCGAAAAAAAAAATAGTAGCACCTAGATAAAATTGGTACACAAATGTTTTTAACATTTTATGATAGAGCATATTTTGCTGAACAACATATAAAAAATCGACAAAATTCTATGATGCCAATTTTGAGAAAAATCGGTTTAAAAATGAAAATTTCGACAAACTTCAGCGTTTCTGAACTGTTCTGTGTTCCATACTTTTCCAGCTCAACCATCCAGTCGGTATTTTTTTTTCAAAGGAAAAGCCGGAAAAAAGCGCCATATCATAACATTTAAATGCCCGATTTTTATCGATTTTTTGTTTGTAGGATGTTCTTGAATGGTTCATCTACCATCTCCCGTTTAGAGCATTTTGTGTACCAATTTTGTCTACGTCAAAATGTAAATCTCCCCGACTTCCACCTTATCAAAAACAGCCAGGAGTGCTGCCTACAGCCTAAATTTGCTCCGCTGACCGGAATACTGGCAAGGAGATCTTCCAAGGGAATGCACAGCTGTTTCGGCCTCTACCCCTCGACAGCTTTTGGAGTGCACCAAGTCCCCCCACTGAAGTAGGGTCTCCTTGCCAGTTCGACTGCTTTGGTCTATGGTCTACTGTCAACCCTACCCAGATGATACTTATCTCCTCTCTCTAGAACCCTTAACTAGTATAAGCTGGATAAAAATGAGCGTTTTCTACGAGTTACGTTTTTGCAGGTTTACATGAAAAACAGTTTAAGAAATAAATAAAACAGATGGAGCACACAATGCTTCTGCTTTTCCTAGCCTGCTTTTCCTAAAAAGCACAAAATGCGTAATCCCGTAACAAGGTTTTTCTAAAAGCCACATAAAATTTTTAGCGCACGACGCCTGTTTTCAAAACTTGCTTTTCCTACAAAGCGTAAAATGCGTAATCGCATGTTCAAAGGCTGAATTGGTTCCTTCACGCATGTTCCTCCTAATTAGCTGGGAGAGAGAAAAAGAAATGAATAAAAGAGAAATTATGGCGGTATGGAAGGGAGGTCGTCGTCCCACAAGGATGAAAAAAAGGGGCAGGGCCTTGTAAATCCGCCGTCGATGAAGTCAACCATTAAAACTCCTGGACATCTTACCATCAACGCTTGCTAAGGCAAGGCGCGTTTGCTTCCCGATAAAAAAAGTAACTTTCCATTCCTGTGCCCTGTCAATCTGGGGATTTTGGGGGGAACGGTGAAATCAGGGGAGGGTGAGCGCCGTGACTGTACTTTTCCAAAAAAGCATAAAATACTTACTCGCGCTTTGTTCTATTGGCTTTTCTCTTCAGTTGGAAGAATTCACGATTCAACCGAGTTGTCATGGGTAGCTAGGAAAACAATAAACATTGCGGACAGACTCTTTGCTTCCCTGTTGATTTCTGTATAAAAATACTTTTTTTTAAAGTGTGATTTACTTTGATAATTTATCGTCATTCATCTTGTAGCTACCTATCTCTGGGATTTGTTTATGAAATTCACTTTATCGTCTTTGTATAAAAAACAGACACTGAAAACTTAAAAAAGGACAAAACTGCGAACTTGCCGCACGCTTCTTCTCATGTCAGGTGTGTCACTAAGAACAACACCAATTTGTTGTCTTCTGTATTGTTCTTCAACGGCAACTAAAATTCCTCATAAATTTGTCCGAGTTTCTCTTTCGTTGTCTCTTAAAAAACGATTTATTGAATTGATAGCACAGTCAGCAGTTGAGAAGGGTTGAAGTCGAAGTGGGCAGAGTTAAAAAGTCGTATATCCCGGAAACGAAGCCCTGGAGTTGTGGGCTGACTTTTGCATTTGCCCGTGGATTCGAGGTGACGAGTTTGAATCTCTCCGTTTTCTTGTTAGTGTTTTTTTTTCGTGTTTGGATTATAATTGTTCTTCTTCCTGTGGATTTTATTTTCAGGATTGTATTGCCATTAATGGCACTTTTCATCTGAATTCGATGAAATTGCCACCTGAATTGTAAATTTGATATCTTTGAGATCCTTTCAGTGCCGAGATTGAGATCTAACAGTTGAAAGAGACTAGGACCTGACCTGTCTCTTTATCGTCTTGACTTTATCTTTAAACATGTTTTTAAAAAATCTAACTACCCTTTCTCTGTCTAATTAAACACACATCTGTTTCTTTTTAAATCGTTATTATCCGAATTCTAGATCTTTTATATATCAAAAGTGGAGGTTGCTGGAAGCTGGGTCGTCATCGAGAATAAAATATCCTGGTAGGAGTCTGTAAACTTCTGTAAGGACTAAAAAACAAGTAATGTGGACGTTTCGGGTGCCCCTTCATCAACAGGACAAACAAACAACTTAAAACACAAATCAGCAATGTGGAGGGATGGTGATAATGAAATCGATGGGTCGTGGATAAATGAGGGGGAATGAGACGGACATCGGATTAAGTACGAGCATGAAAGACTCAGGCAGGGGGGGGGGGGGTGTAGGAGTGTTGTGTGGGTGGTGGTGGGGTAGTATGAGTGGGACATGTGAGATAGAGATAGTTGAAAGGCTTGTAGCTGCGCGGATGCCTCCAGGGGGTGGTAGGTTACCGTCACAACAGGCTAATCGGGAGACAATGTGTATACATAGAAGGGGGTTGTAAGGAGTGGTTTTGTGAGAGGACACGATGGATGAATGAAAAGGTGGGTAAAGGGTGTGTGAGCGGTAAGGCCAGGCTCGAGAGACAAACAAGATGGGGGGGGGGGGGGGGGGGTGAGGATCCCCTTCCCTAATTTCCTTTTTGGGCTTTTC
>JBCIKM010481236.1:0-10198 GCA_039654465.1 Melibe viridis | reverse complement strand
TAGTAGTAGTAGTAGTAGTAGTAGTAGTAGTAGTAGTAGTAGTAGTAGTAGTAGTAGCAGCAGCAGCAGCAGCAGCAATAGCAGTAGCAGTAGCGGTAGTTTTGTAATTATTATGTCCTTCTATTAATGAAACAATTATTGAGCTATTTTCAATTACAGGACAAACATTTGACATTAATGAAAAAAAAATGAACATGTACAAATTAATTAATTTTTCTTCTCTCACTTTTTATAAGGAAATACATAATTTCGGTGTACTGGTCAATCATGACATTAACAACCATTGGAGAAAGACCATCTCCTGTTAGCAATATTGTAAGTATGATGGACCCATGTGGGATTTTGTCATGTCTTTTAAATGGAATGACTATAATGGCATTTTTTTACAGATTTATTGTTAGGCAGACTGGATGTGACTTTTTTGTTTATTTGTCTATTGGTAGTTTTAGGGCCCCACGACACACGAAGGTCATAGAAGAGACTTCTTTGACAGGTAGATTCAAAAGTTTCTTGGGAAGGAGACAGCATGAAAAATAAGAAGAACCTCACTGCCGAAACCATGTTATTAAGGAGAGCTGGGGGGAGGCTCGGGCGTTCACCATTTTGAATTCTTTTTTTTTTTTTTTTACAACTTCTTTTCAACAAAAATTGCAAGTGGTAATTATGGCAGAATCAGAAAATCTGAGGGTGAAAGATGATAAATTATGGCGTGGAAATAACTTGGATTCTTACTGTCCATTCTGAAGAAAAGAGGAGCTGGCACTGGAAATAGATGAAAATAAACAGAAAATAGTATAGGCACAGTTTCCAGGTGAGTCAAAGCCATCGAGAGGGGGTTTCCCCCCCCCCCCCCCCCAAAAAAAAAAACAAAAAAAACAGGAATTCGTTGGAGGAGGGAATCGAACCCACGACCTGCCAAGGCACTGATTCGCCTGGCTCATTGCCAGAACAGCAGTCTTACTGTGCACATACTACTTTCTGTTTATTTTCTGTTCAGTCTAAGAATCAATTTCACTTTTTAAGTAGTTTTTTTTTTCTTTGAACTTGATAACTGCATTTTTCTCAAACTTACAATTTGGTGAAATTTGAAATATCACGAGAGCTTTTTTGTGAAAACAATTAATCAGATTCAATCCATTTTTGTTTTATTTATCTGCAATATGGTATTTTAAGCATTTATGCAATTAGCTTTAATAATGGCTTTCAAAATTTTGAAGTCTTATAGAGTAGCATCACCTAAAAAATTATCCATCATGTATGCTTAGTTTGATACCATTTTCTTGATTTTGGTAACAAAAAAGACTAATTTTCTAGACCCCTTGAATTCTAGATGGCTACCCTGGGGTTAACAATTTCAAAGAAATAATTTTCGGACAGGTTTTGAACTTTATTTTAGATAATTCCAAAGCCTCTTTTTAAAATGGTTTTAGAAACAATAAAAAGAATTTAACAGCCGCTCCTCCCGTTTCAAATTTTGCTCTTTCAATAACTCATGGGTGTGTTTTGAAGAACAAAGAGAGGATTAAATCTCTTTAATCAATTATTCTTTTATATCTATGGAATTTGATCATTATTTTTCTCATAGATGTTTCTTCATAACACAAAGCAAACAGTATTGATTTGTGTTACTTGGTTGATGAATCATCTATATGTGACATCAATTATCCTTTCAGGAATATGTGTTTACTGGAATAACATTCCTGATCGGCGTGTTTGTGTTTGCTGCTGTTGTTGGAAATGTTGGAGAAGTCATCAGCAATATGCATGCAGCTCGCAGGGATTTTCAGGCAAGGTCAGACTCAACTCATTGATGTCATGAAAGGCAGACGATTATCAAATATTGATATTGCATAATATCCTTTACTAGTCATCATATTCCTGTTCTTGTTATCCTTCTAGATTTCATTTCTTTTATCATAAGATAACATTTTTTGAAATAAATTCATAGAATAAAAATTGAGATTCATTTAGATTCATAAAACAACTTACCACATTTCTGTCACAGAATGGATCAAATCAAATTTTATCTCTGTCATCGGGATGTGCCAGAAGTTTTACAGACACGAATCAAGAGATGGGCGGAGTATACATGGGACAGGTAATGAAGATAAGAGTGACAACTTTCTGAGATCAAATATGGTTTTGATTTAAGTATATAGGGTGTGAAAAAAAGTCCTCAACTGATCAGAACTCCATATTCCTCCAATGGATGCAGTGGACTTTACCATACTTTTAAAACAACTCTTTTTGTTTATTGCAGTGAAATTTTAAGGGATACAATTGATAAATAGGATTTTTATTAGTATTTATCAAACACTTGGTGCGTTCTGTCATCAATATCACTGCAGTTTTAAAAGATTGAGCCTTTTAACATGCTAATAAAGAATTTCAACTGTTCAGAAGTTACTAAAGCTTAACACCCAATAAAACTATTTCAGTTTTTGTAGTTTAAATTTCAAATAAATATGCATACAATTTTTCTAGTGATGTCATTTGCATTGTAAGGAAATTGGACACAGGCAGATTTTGATGTTAGAAATCTATGCTATATTCTAAAGTAAAAATTGTGGCAAAATAGAATTTCCACACTATAGAAATGACCTCGTCATAAAGCAACAGTTTGTTGCACCTATTTAAAATTTTTACAACACATACTAGAGTAGTTATCTAAGACATTAAAAAAAAACTTTGTATTCTACTTTCTGAGTTTTTAAGAGTCTTGTTCAAGTGATGTTAAAAATCACAACTTCCTGCAGCGATGATATCAAATCCACCACGAGGTCCTATATTACCACCATTAGAAATTGTGATGGCAGATCATTTTACCGATACTATTATGTTTATTATATTTTTATAAATGAATCAACAATGGAAGGAATGAAAATTTATAACCTTTCAACCTTCAGGACATTTCTTTCTCACACCCGATATAATGATAAGAGTTTTTTCCAACGACAATTATTGCTCTCTCCTTAAACTTAATGACTGCAAGCAAATTATAACTTTTGGTGAGACTTTATTTCTAGGGAATGACACAGCCAACTGTTATCATATGATTTTTGGGATGTTTTATGCCAGGTGCCCTTCCTTAAAAAATCCTATAGCAATCTAGTTATGAATGTGGTTTGAATCAATTATAATTCTGTTTGAAAATTTGCTGAAACACACAATAATACATGTACACATCAACCGCTGCTCTTGTTTCAATTATTTAAAAATAAACAAACATTAGCCCTTAATATCTTATACCGCAACTATCTGCTGATGCTTGGTCGTCTTAGTTTTCTCCGAAAAGCAAAATAAATGGTGTAAAAGTTTTTTAGTTCTATATCTATTAATTCAAAACACTAAGGGTTGAGAGAGGCTTAGGTGTGACAAAAAATGTCTAAATATTTTTGTTATTCAAATTTGATGTCTGATCAAGAACTTAAGTTCCTAATATGTAATCAATTAGGAAAAGATACTAGTGGAATCTTTAACATCTATTTTTACTGCTCATTTTGTCAAGAACAAAGGCTGTGGACGAGCCAAGTGTTTTCCAATGGCTACCTGACAAACTACGAACAGAGGTTGCCATACATGTTCATTTAGCAGTCTTAAAAAAGGTACAGTTCTTCTAATGAAAATGCAGAAATTACTTTATTTTTAAGTCTGATTTGATATTTTTTTAAAATCTGATATTCTGCCTAATCTATCAAAATCCTAAACCAATTATATATTGCAGTACTTCCTCAATTCAGATATTTTTGTTTTACAAAATCGAGCCACACTTCCTTGTGCATAATCTTCATGAGCGCTTTACACTGTGGCAACTGGTCTAAATTGTTTGGTCTTCATTTTGAGAAGATTTCCACAAGTTATCAAAAGATTGTCTTCACAGGTCACAATATTTGCTGATTGTGAGGAAGGACTGTTGAGAGAGCTTGTACTTAAGCTGAGACCCCAGATTTACTCACCAGGGGACTACATTTGCCGAATTGGGGAGATTGGTATGTCTTTAGAAAAACATTATAAAGAAAATATGTTTTTCTCATAAAATTTTTCGAAGCTTTTCAAGAATGAAATTATTGTCTTTGAATGGAAAATAACAACTTGGTGATTCAAATCAAAGATAGTGACCATTTTTACTTTTCTTTTCTTGTCTTATTTTTCTCAAGCCGAAAGTCTTGGTTCATCTTACTTCATATTGCTTTTTTTTTTCCTTTCAAAGGTCGGGAAATGTATATCGTCAATCATGGTGAAGTTGAAATTTTGTTTCCTGATGCTGAGACAGGGGCAATGCACCAAGTGGCACTCATGAACCCTGGCGATTTCTTTGGAGAGATCAGTCTTCTCAAGTTGGATGATGGACAGAATAAGTGAATATTTTATTAATAATGCAGAAAAACGTTTTGCTTGTTAACTCTATAACTATTCCAAGAATCTGAATCTGTTAATGGCATTTTGCTTCTTTTTTTATAATTACTTATAAAATAAGAGGGTCTTACAATTTCTAATTTATTTGAAATGGCATAAAAAGGATGGGAATTATGAAGTAGAGTTGTTCATTTGCATTCTATAGCCAATTTAGTAAATTTATACAAATCTATTTCATCCTTGTTGCACTGTTTTTTGACATAACAGTAAGAATACATTCGCACTTGAAGCTGCAATTCAAAAAATCATTTATTTTCCTGTGAATTTTATGTTCATCTATGTGAGCAACATAACGTGAAAAAAATTTTATTTCAGACGAACTGCAAATGTCCGATCAATTGGATTTTCGGAGCTGCTTTGTTTATCCCGCAGAGATTGTTTGTTGGTTAGTTAAACTCTTCTCCTTTGAAAGATAAAAAACATGTGTGAAACCATTTAGAAATCTCTCTAACATGTTTTATTAACACACGTAATTTAGCATCAAAGATTTTTTCTACTTTTTTATTACAGATAACGGCTTATCTTCTAATGATTTTTTTTTCTTTAAACAAGTTGAAGTTTTTCTTTTATGTATTAGATTACTCAATACTTTAAAATTCATTTTTCCTTGCATTTTTGGATCAAGCACATATGTTTCAGCATACTCCTGTGAAAAACAGTTCTTTTCAATGTTGCACTCTAATGGAACATTGGCCAAGGGTGAAAGACCAATTTTTGTTTTATTGTCCTCCAATGAAACATTTATTTTTGTTTAATAATGCCCTTTGTGAATCTAAACTAGTGTTCAGCAATCTTTTACTTGTAAGCAAACACTTTCACCACCTTCAAAAAGTTAGTTAAAAACTTATCTTAGTATTCCCCTACATCAGTAGTGTCAAGTATTCATCGCTTTCTGGAAGATTCACCACAACCCACCAAAATCCCAAACTGGTGACAGATCAAGCACACGCTTGCAAACATTGATTAAAAGACGAGTATCTTTTTATTGAAATCTGATGTCTCAAATAGATTAGTTTGCAATGTTGAAAGTAAAATAATTATGATAATTTAAGAGTTGTAAATGGAATATACAGCAAAACCTGTATTGAGATGCAACAAGTACAACCCATTGGTTGAAAGTGTATGTTCAGGAGAAGGCAAGTCTTGTCAGAACACTAGGGTTGGATCGGTCTTTGCCTGGTTCATCGTCCTTTGCTGTCCAAGTATGGTTGCACCTGACTAGTTTCACCTCATTGGATCACGCAAGCCCTTGCACGGCGGCAACGCCACGGTCCGTCATCAAACACAACACAGCCTCTACTTTAGAACCAGACAAAGCGGCAAAGGAAATTAAGCAACGCGGACATACGCCCCCAACCACGCTTTTCAGAATCAGATCAGGAAAGAGTACCGAAAAATGTTAACTCCTTGCCAAAAAAAACGGCTCAATGTGGACACTCCCAATTATTTACACAGTGAAAAACGTCAAGCCAGCAGGAATAGATGGCATCTACCCTGACATGCTTATCTTATTCACCTTGGACCACAAGCAGTGGAATGGCTGGGGAGGGCAATGACAGACATACTAGATAAGGGGAAATACCCAGACACCTAGAAACATGCCAAGATCATAGCCATCCTCAAACCAAGGAAACCAACAACAAACCCATCAATGTATAGACCAATCTCACGACTCTGCTGTCCCTGCAAACTACTGGAGAAAATCACACTCAAGATAATAACACCAATGTTAAGAAAACAAAAGCACCATCGAGCAGGTGATAACACTCACCTCTCTCATTGAGATTGGATTTGAAAGGAAACAGAAGACTGGAACAGTGCCAGTTTACCTATCGTCAGCATATGGCACAATATGGACAGGAGGACTGATGCTAAAACTGGTAATCAATTGCAGAAAACTTCTCAAGCTCCCCTCTCAAATGGTTGGGACAACAAAGTGTCATGTGATACTTGGAGGATCAAAATGTTAATAAAAAAGGGATAAAGTGGAGAGCCACAAAGGTCAGTACCTGCAGCATCCCTCTTCATCGTATATACAAATGACATGCCCAACACAAATTCAATAAAGCTGAGATATGCTGCTGATTGGGCTTTAATACACCAATCAAAGTCATGGAAAGATCTTGAAACAACACTCAGTCAAGATGCCTCTCAAAAGGAAGCCTACATTGACAAATGATGTCAACAGCATTCCATGTTAACAACAAAGAACCCTAAAGATACAGATTGAAGGAACAGAAATACCACCAGATCCAAACCAAAAATATCTTTGCGTAGTCCCGGACAAACAACTGACCTACAAGAAACACCTTGAAGGAACATCAAGAAAAATCAGTAAAAGGAACTGTATGCTAAAAAAAAAACTTGCCGGAACAACATGGGGAGCACCACAGACCAATCTGTGTGCTACAGTGTTACAGAATACTGCTCACCCGTCTAGGACAAAAGTACACACACAAAAATTGTTCACACAAAACAGGGAGACTCCATGCGTATTGTGACAGGCTGCTTAAAATCAACCCCCAAACAATGGCTCCCCGTCCTGAGTGGAATTGCACCACTACACCTCAGAAAAGAAGAAATCAGTGAGCGATGGACTGAGACGGCAAAGCAGGACATTAAAACGCCGCTTCAAAGAATGTACAAAGACAGCCTGCCATAATCAAGGCTCAAGTCAAGATCACCATTCTACCTCCCAAAGAAGAAGCGCTTCAACATCATTGAGGCATGGAGAGAGAAATAGATCAGAAACATACCACCAGGAGGAGCAATCATAGGAGACTCCACTAAAAGAGTCTTGGGCTTTGACGAGAAGAGTAAATACTGGGTAGCTGCTAACAGGCTGAGGACAAGACATGTCAGAAAGTCCACAAACATGCACAGATGGGAACTCAAACAATCACCCATATGCCACAGATGCCAGACTGCGGTAGAGAGCAAAGACCACCTCGTCCTCAGCTGCTCCGCCACCAAACTGGAAGGACACTATGAAAGTGTACACAACTGCACGGACATCTTCAAATCCTGGCTAGACACAAACAGCTTGAAGGTGTGGCACCACATGGTACTAGTTGTACAGCTGGTGAATAACAATATAGGAGTTATAAGAAACATTAAGATGCAATTTACGAGCTGTGATGATAAGACGATCATCTATCAATGAGGCATGAATAAACAGTCTGCCAAACAAACCGGTATACAGTTAGATTGACTGTTATAGAGGAGATAAACGAATTCATTGATAGATTGACAGACTGAGGTTTGATATAGAAAGAATGCCAGAGCAACACAAATAGATCAATAGATGGACAGATAGATGATGTAAAAGTGGTATAGATTGATATACTTTTCGGTGGGATTAAAGTTATTATGTTGAGTATAACCTAGATGTATATATATATAATGATGTAATAAAATAAAATGCCAAGTTAAAGAATGTTTAACAGTGTGCAATGATAAAACGTTATGAGAAATGTAAAAGAAAGAGTATGAAGGGGGAACTGTGATTGTAACACGCCTCATCGGCGAATGTTGTTTTTCTGTGCTCTGTAGGATTGTGTGATTTTCGCCGTCTACTTATAGGTTTTTTTACTGGGATTTTTACATAGCAATGTGTGTGAGGAAACTGTGATTACTATTGTGCAATTTTAATTTAATTTTACCAAAGACATCATCATTAATTTTTTTTGTTAATCATGAAAAATGTTAGAATGTGTTCTCGTCACTTGCATTACTTTTGTGCCCTGCAATTATTGACATTTCTAACTCAAATTGTGTTCACGTCACCATGTTACAAAAATAACGCCACCAAGTCGCCCCACCACGATGGGTTGAGGCCTAGGGCTGGCATAAGAAAAAAAGAAACATTGAAACAGTGATCGGTCGGTGATTACCCCGTCCCCACCCCTCAACCCAATTCTTCTGACTGTATCTCTTGTCAACTCAGAACACACCTTCCAACCCGGAAAAATGAACGACCTGTCCCAGGCTGTCACAAAATGCCCCCGGGATGACAATCCATCACAAAATACTGTAAATTTACAATATTTAAAATTTGCCCTTGTAAACGCAAGATCCGTTTGCAATAAGACTGCGGTTATTTACCACTACATGGTTGACAATGACATTGATGCTCTCTTCATAACTGAGTCATGGCTGCCTGAAAACCCCGCCCGATAATAAATGAGATCGCCCCCAATGGATACAGCCATCTCTAATGTAATAGTAAAGAATGCTCTGGTTGAGGTATATTGATTTTATTTTTTAAAAATTCGAAAAAAGATCACGTGAAAGAAAACACCGAAAAACCAGAAGAATCTGATCGAACTGTCCAAAATTATCAACGGCCTATTAAAAGATGATCGCTGCCAACGTTCTCTTCCAACACACAAGAATAAAGCCGAGTTGTCTAAACGATTCAGCGAATAATTCATCCAAAAATTTTCTGACATACTTTCAGTACTGGATCAACAACCTGTGGTACATAGTGACTCTAAGATTTTGCAAATTACATCAAATCTTTCTTCATTTGAACCAGTAACGGAAAAACAAATTGAGGAAATTGTCAAACGAAGCCCAAACAAGTCCTATGAACTTGACAGTGTACCGACATGGGTGATCAAAGCTTCACGAGCTTTTTCCATCACTTGCTTCCATTGTGAACTACTTCCTTGAGAAATCTGACTTTCCTCCATTGTTCAAGCAGGTCCTTGTTACCCCTTTACTAATGAAGCCCTCATTAGACAAGGAGCAGCTAAAAAACTACCGCCCTATTTCGAACCTAAATTTCGTATCCAAAATCATCGAAAAAGTTGTGTCCAAGAGAATTCAAAACCACCTAAACATCAATGATCTTTACGACCCCTTCCAATCAGCTTATAGACCAGGACACAGCACGGAAACTGCCCTCCTTAAGATTGACAATGATGCAATTAATCAATTAAACACGAATAACAATGTCGTCCTTCTTTTACTGGATCTGAGCGCTGCTTTTGACACAGTCGACCACTCAACTATGACTGAACAGCTCAGGAACCATTAAGTTTCAGGATCAGGGCTTAACTGACTTGTATCCTACATGACAAACAGAAAACCGACCGTCGTCATAGATAACGCTACTAGTCCCCCAAATACTTAATATTTTGGTGTTCCGCAAGGCTCGGTTCAAGGGCCCTTGCTTTTCACAATTTAGACATCATCCCTTAGAGACATCATCACGGCATACCATTTTGACTATCACATTTATGCAGATGATACTCAGATTTATATTCCGATTTCACCACAAAACCAACATAATATGTTAAATTCTATTGAGACATGCACGACAAATATATAAAAAACTGGATGACAGCAAGTAAACTGAAACTGAATGAAAAATAAAAACTGACATCACCCTTGTCCATAAAAGAAACACTGGAATAGGTACAGAAAATATCTCAATCCGAGCGTACAAAACAATGCTGCCAGAGCTGTCATGTAACGAAGACAAAGAAAAATGACAGGATCACCCCTATCCTCAAATCGTTTCACTGGCTACCAATTGAACAACGGATTGATTACAAATTGGCGTGTTAGACCTACAAATGATCACACCCCCAAATACCTTACATCCCTCCTCTCCGCCAACGTGCCTACCAGAGAGCTTAGATCATCACGCTCTAACTTACACGGCCCTTCTCCCGCACGAAATTTTTGGATCAATCTTTTTACTTTGTGTGTGTGTGTGTGTGTGTGTGTGTGTGTGTGTGTGTGTGTGTGTGTGTGTGTGTGTGTGTGTGTGTGT
>JBCIKM010481129.1:0-10202 GCA_039654465.1 Melibe viridis | reverse complement strand
TGTGGTTTGATCTGTTCCCTCTTTTAACTAATCTATCATCTTATTTTCCTCTGGGCTCCTCTATGACCCTCGTGTGTTGTGGGGCCCTAAAACCTCCAATAAACAAACACACAAAAACATCTCTCAGTGGGTCGATATGCGTCTTGAGAATTGATATTTATTTTTTAGTGTAAATCATCTCTCTGCTGTTTATTGTTTGATCTGTTCTCTCTTTTAACTTATCCTATCATCTTACTTCCTCTTGGCTCTTCTGTGACTCCTGTGTGTCATGGGGCCCTAAAACCTTCAATAAACAAAAAACAAAACCATTTAAACATACTGAGTACTTTTATACACAAAGGGGGTCAAAAGATCCTTGGCATTCCTGAACCATTATGCTGTCATGAGTGATGGCCATTGCTTCTTTTTGTGAGGAGAGATGAGTTTTTGGGGTTTTTATTTTTGTTTTTGTCATTGTGCATCATTTCTCTGTGGTGTGGATATGTATTTTGAGAGGTGATATTTATTTCTTAGTGTTATCTTTATCTTGCAACAAATTTTTATAATATTTTTTCATTTGCAGAAAAAATAAACAATATCTTTAATAAAGGTTTGTTTTCTTTTTTTATATTTTTCCTTAAATCTACACCTCTGGTATATCATTGAAATGTTGAAAAGGTTTGAATTCATTTCATTTCATTCATTGTTGTCAACATAACTGTGAGGTCTTTTGCCCTTGTTGTGCTGAATCTGCATGCTGTGGACTCTGGCCATTGTATGAGTGTGGTTGTTGGGTTTCTTGTTGTGTAAATCTATTTTGTTTGTTCGTTTCTTTATTGTTTATTGGTTATTTTTGGGCCCCACAAAACACGAGGCTCAGAGGAGCCCAGAGGAAATTAAGATGATAGCATTAATTCTGAGAGGAAAAGGTCAAACCACAAACAGCAGAGAGATGATTTACACGACCTAAAAAATAAATATCATCTCTCAAAACACATATCTACACCACAGAGAGAAGATTTACGATGAATCACAAAATATATCTCTCCTTACAAAAATAAATAATGGCCATCACCCATAAGAGCAATATGGTGCAGGAAGACCCAGGATCTCCAAACCCCCGTTTGTGTACTACAGTACTAAGTACGTTTAACTTGTGACCCTGGAGATATGTACCAAAAGGCATGAAATAGATGACCACGGAAACTCAACCATGCAACAAAATCAAATGCAAAATAAAAGGGGAAAAAGTAAGACGAAAGTTTCAGTGTAAAAGAAAAGAAACAGAAGTAGAAGAGCCCACCAGGGACTCCCACCAACCAGCTGCTTGTAATTGTAAAGCTATACGTCACTATCAAATTGTTACTGGCAAGGTCCAAATCTGTCTACTCTTTGACTTTTGACTAATATATTATGTCATATACTTTTCCCCTTCGACGCTGATATGACTTGACCACCTCTGCTGTGGGAGCTTTAAAACAATCTGCAACAATGAATAAATGGCGTAAATTAAGGCTTATTGCATTTGCGGTTTGCATGACAATGACATTTGTCCAAATCGAGCACAGGAAATGAGATTTGATGTCAATGATTTTGAAGTGGGAGTCCAAGACCTGGGACATTTATCTCCAATGAAACCTTTGAAAAAATAATTTAATACAAATACATATTGTAGATAGCAAAAACAACAACAAAAAACATCTGCCCTCAATAACTCAAGGGAAACTGACAACTTTATTGGTTTACAATAACTTGAGTCACATTACTTTCAATTATTAAAAAAGCACATTCATATACTAACAACTGATTTTTATGTGATTAAGACATTATTGTAGTTATTTAAAAAAGCGCAGCATTTGAACAATTATAATAATGCCCAATTTGCTATTTCATTTTTTACTTTTAAAATGATTTACAAACATATCTTGAAGTCAGTGGAAGAAAATAATCTAAAAAAAAAAATGACATAAATTAAAGCAGATTATATCGATGAATATAGGTACAAACTTCAAAATGATAAGCAGCACCATAGAGTATAGAGCAGATTTTCTACCTCAATGTGAAAATTCTAATAATCTTTGAAGTTTTAATTGACCCACGGTAGAGAACTGATATAAAGAACGGCTTGGGACATTCCAAATGAGTTGTTTGTAACAGTAATTCTTCGTATTATCCTTTGGGATTTAAGAATATTCTTTTACTCCCTTTGAGGTTCTTAAAAACATGCTCTTTTCAACCATCAGCTCTTTATAAGTGTGAGCTCCACTGTATTCAATAAAATGGTAGATGAAAGACTAAGAAATTTTTAAAAACTTGAATGAAGATAATTAGGTTATTTTTCTTTGAAAATGACAGGCATGTCGTCTTTAGGTTTGGTAATGGGAAGGTAGACTAGGGGACAGTTAGGGTTTACAAGTTTCCAATTTGCACGCAAGGCTACCTCAACAATAAACACTCGCATTATCATTTGAGCTAAGTAGCGACCAACACAGATTCTTCGACCACTACCAAAAGGTGTGAAGGTACATTTGGTTGTGTCTAGTTCTGGGGCTGTTTCAGAAGAGGCATTTTCACTCCCATTTTGATCATGAACTTTCTGCCATCTTGCAGGACAGAAGGTTTCTCCATCTGGAATGAGCTCTGAAATCATGTTGTGTGTAGCTCGGATGTTGTAGATTATCATCCAGTCTTTTGGGATCCTGTATTCCTATTGTGAATAGAACAGCAACAAAAAACCAATGGTTATTCTCCTTCCCTCCTCATTTTGATTTGTAAATTTTTCAAACTGTAATAAAATTGCTTTTTTTCAAATTTTAAAATGTACGTTGAATTTTGGAAAAAATCTGTACAATGCAGATTTTGAGGATTATTTAACTTTAACCTTTTTTCCAAACGTGTAATAATTTTCATTCCCCAATGATTGTGAGTACCTCAGCAAAAATTCCTTGTATTTGGAGGGATAGAGAAATTCATCGTGTGCGTAATTCAACACACTGACAGGCGATATCGAGTGCTCAGTAATTAAAAGTTTGCTGCGATTATCAATTGTTGTGGCATGATGACACAGCTGATTGGTCTAAAATTAGCACTGGCGCCAGATATGGCCTTGAATTAAACGTAAAATACAAGACCCTTCCATCCTGTATGGAAAGGTTATTGTCGATTGAAACACGTGGTTCAGGCGCGTGCGCGCGCGCACACACACACACACACACACGCGCGCACGCGCGCGTGCACACCAAAGAAATGAGAGCTAGATCCACCTGAGAGGACGAACACACCTATCATTCCAGTATGGAAAGTTTAAGTTTGATTGAAACACATGGCTCAGACACACACACCCACAAACAAGAGCTAGATCTTCCCGAGAGGACGAACAGAAGTCATCATTCCCATAGGCTTATTTGAAAGTGAATGATAGGTTAAGGCCGACTGAAAGTGAAAGGTCTGTTCAGTAGGTGAAGCAACTTGAAGCAACTGTATTACGTGGCAAAGCAAAATGACGTCTTTTACAAACAGACCAATCAGAATGCAGTGGCGTATCTAGACTCCTATGTAAGCTTATATAAAGCGTACTAAGATAAGGGCATGATATGGGTTAATTCCCTTGAATTTTCCAATTTTTCGCCTACCTTGGTTATAACAAAACCTCAGATATAACAGCAGTTTTACTTTGGTCCCGGAAACGCCATTATATCAGAGGTCTACTGTATATCAAATGCTGAGTGTGTGGTGAATAAACTGAATGTGAAATTGGGTGAAACCAGTTTGGGACAAGGATCCATGGTAACAACAGGAAATATAAAAGTGGATTGACATGTTACACTTAATGCCTGTTTGGTGTTGATCTTGGAGTTATGAAGAAATGAAAAGGGTAAACACAGCAATTGAAAACAAGAATATTTGGGTGGGGGTGGTTGGTGGGTGTCCCTGGTTAGAACTTCTACTTCTGTATCTTATCTTTACACTGAATCTATCATCTTACTTTTTCCCCTTTTCTGTTATGTCCTGTTTTTGTTGTCTTGTTTGAACTCAGTGGTCATCCCTTATTTCATGCCTTTTGGTACATAACTGCAGGGTCACAAGTTGAACATACTGATTGCTTTTGTGCACAAAAGGGGTTTAAAGATTCTGGTTCTTCCTGCACCATTATGATGCCATGAGTGGTGGCCATTGGTTATTTTTATTAGGAGATATGATATGTCATTGTAAATCATCTTTCTGAGGTGTTGATATATGTTTTGAGAGATAATATTTATTTTTTTGTGTAAATCATCTCTCTTCTGTTTGTGATTTGATCTGTTCCCTCATTAACTTATTCTATCATCTTACTTTCTCCTCTGGGCTCCTCTATGACCCTTGTGTGTCGTGAGGCCCTAAAACCTCAAATAAATAAATAAATAATACATAACAATATTTGATGAGAGAAAACAATGTAGAAAAAGTGGAATGGATAAAGAAATTCTGGATGATCAGGACAAATGGGAACTCTCTGTAGATTTGCAATCTTTGACTTTGAAAGCTAGCCCACGCGATGCTAAGATGTGATTTTCAAAATTAAGGGAAGCAACTTTGGATTGAGTTCAAGAGTTGTGTGTCAATGTACACACCAAAGTGTTTGTTTAAACATGTTTTCTCATGTTTAATTCACATCCTTTTATTCATCACAAAACCTATACAGTTTCTTTTTTCCGTTAGTATATAAAAAATATTTGTCTTTTAACTTATAGAAATGTTGCTATTGGTATTTAGGTCTACAAAAATAGATAGAGGAACTCACATCTAGCTCCATTTCATTGGATACTTTACGGAAACATCCACCCACTGGAGGCAAGCAGCGAAGTGACTCATTCACCACATACTGTAAGTACTCCAGTTTCTGTAGTTGATCATAACTCATTTCTGTAACTGAATCAGCTGATGGTGAAAAACAAGAGTAAGATTATTTGAATTAAGAATTAACAATTACTTTTCAGTTTCAAGATTGACTGCAACTGTCCAGTTGATTTAGGTTTAGAAGTGAAAAAGAGGCATTGTGAATATAGGATTAATATTCCATGGTTGATTTATCTCCTATTGCAGATATATTTATATCAACAATGTAAGCTTGTTTGTCATGTTTGTTTCAATGGAGTGATTGGTATAAATGTGATACAAAATCTCTATGGAAGAAAGGTTTCGATTCAAATTCATTGTATACTAAAATAAATTAAATTCCTTTTATGAGAGGTGTAATTTTGAACAAACTGAATTGATAAAAATGATGGTTAAGTTTGAAGAAAGTTTTAAATTGTTATAAATATATTATTTGCACTAAGCACATTATTAGCTAATTTGAGACAATAGATTAAAAGAATTTGAATAAACCTTGAAAGTAAATAAAACCATTGACTACAAAAAGCAAAGAGTTAATTTTTAGTTCCTTCGAGCATTTAAAAAAAAAGTTATAATTGTTCAATAAACTATTACCATCATCACCGTATTTCACTATCATTAATAGTGTCATTATCATAATCATTGCCATCAAAATGTAGTGTAGTGTAGTGTAAACTGCATCAACATCAGTTATGCTCACCATCAAAACCAGCCGTGCTCAGTTCTTCTCGAACCTTTTCAAGGACTTCTGGGTGTTTCCCCAGCAAGAGGATGAGACAGGTCAAAGCTCCAGAGGTGCTCGCTGACCCTGCCAGCAGCAGACCAATCCCATTGTCCTTCACTTTCTCTTCATCCATCACTCCTTCCTCTGGACTGCTTAACTTGAGAAGGATGTCCATCAAGCTCACTTGATCTCTCTCCCCTCCATCCCGCAACATTTGTTGTTTCACAAAGTCAGTAATTCTTTCTCTAGCATTGCAAGCCTGAACAAGATAGGTATAAAAAGACACAAGACTCATAATTTGATTTCTCCTTTTGAATAATAATTTCTAGAAAATGATGAACATTGATTTGCATCACCTCATTACAAAAACCATACAGGAAAAGAACAAATTATACAGGGCATTTTTTTAAATTATGCTCTGGTTAATAAAATTGGAATAACTAAAAAAACAAAAAAGACAGAAAGTTCTACTTTTCTGCCAATGCTTAGGTATTGATTGGCATTTTGTGTCATTGTCATACCAGTTTGACTGGTGTACATCATCTGGATAATTTGCTATGACACCTCTCTTTGAACATCTGTAAAGCAAGTTGTGCACCACCTAAATAAACGCATGATACCTATTTAAAAAGTCAAAATTGCAACTTGCTTTGGCAACTTGTGGTCATTTACTTTGGACTAGAGAGCCTGCAAGAGAGAGTGTCGTAAGCATATGACACCTCCAAGGGGTAAAGACCATACTGACTTGGTACTGGTACAAGAACCTGGTCGAGTCAACAAATGTCAATGGTGTAGAAAATGAGTTAACAAACCATCATCTGGCACCCCAAGCTCGCGCCAAATAACCCCCCTGGACTTTTTTTTTATGATGATGCATCAAATTTTCCGATTTCTCAGCTTGCACTTTAAAGACTTGAAGCTCTTAAAACAGGAAATCAAAGACCCTTTTGCCTCAGGAACAGCACAAATTTTAAAAGAAAAACTGCTGGCAAGAGCTGAGATCAAATAACAACTGTAGATGCTGGTAGAAGACAGAAGCGCACACATTGAGCTTTTGATCCAGTTTTTATTCAAGCTACCCTTGTCATTAAAGTCATATTTATGCAAATTCAAATGTCAAAAGTTTTCTTCTCATAAACCTATTTTTGTGTCAATTAATGACATTTTCTGTTCATTTGTACGCCATGATCCAAAAACAACACAGTCCAGCTAAAGTGTCATGATTTTGTAACTGTCTTTAATAAGATATTATTATTAACGCCCAATAAAATGCCAATAAATTCCTGTCCCTTTGTAAAAAAAAATTTTCATCTGCCTGTTTCATGGTCCCAGGCCTTTTACACCCAGTTGTCTCATATCTGGGTTGTAAAGCCAAAGGGGCAACATAAAACTTCATTGGTGTCTCACAAATCAACCGATGAAGAAATTTATCCTGCCACTGTCCTTGGTGGGTCTACTTCTGTCTCTTGTCTTTGAGCTGGAGCTATCGTCTTGCTTTTTCTAGCACTTCCTGGAGTGCTCTCTTTCACAAACACACATACACTGCTATTTTGTGTTCTGTCATATAGTCTTTGCTCTGCCTGTCGTGCCTTTGTCTGTGTGTGTGTATCTTTTGTTTGTGGGAGATGATATTTTTTTTCCCCCATAAATCATCTCTCTGTCACTTATCTGTGAGAGATGGTATTTTTTTCCTCTGTAAATCATCTCTTTGTGAAATGTCACTGGTAGGGTCAAGATTTATCTGATCTTTTAACTACTCTATCATCTTACTTTCCTCTTGGGTGCCTCTATGACCCTTGTGTGTCGCGGTGCCCTAAAACCACCAAGAAACATACAAACAAACCACCTGTTTCTGTTTGAAAGTTGTTCTATTTTAAAGTTGAGTCATAATAAAAATGACATCCTGTATTTAGATGGTGCTCTGCTTGCTTTCTGGGCATTGAAAAAGTGATGTCATAGCAAATTAACCTGAAGATGTGCACCCGTCATACTGGTATGACACAAAATGCCAATAAATACCTAGCTTTCTATCTGTCTTGGGTTTTTAGTTATTTCAGTTATAAATCAGAGCATAATTGAAAAAAACACCCTGTATAATATATTTATAATGATAATGGCGATGATAATGTGACGATACTGATGATGATGATGATAAAACAACAGTATTTGTAGAGTTATTTCTATCACAGAAAAGTATTTCCTCAATCATTAGAAATTGATGCAGCATAACATGATAAAATGGTTTTTGTTACACAGTACAGGCTAGGACAGTTTGAAGAAGCCTATTTCCAAAGAGCCAATGTGGGGAAAATACTAGAAATCTGTTTTCATAACCTTCCTTATCTAATATTAATTAAGATGAATTTTTGATAATTCAAACTGATGTAGTGCAAGTGATAAATGATCTCACCTTGCTGAAGCCACTGAAAGGAAATCTGATGGGTATTGTAAAAAGGTTGTGTGTCACATCTCTGAAAGCTGACCTCACTTTCCCATCTGCATCGTCCTCTGGACGACAACCCAACACTATTTCAAGCATAATATCTGCTGTCAAATCTTCGCAAGAAGGATAGCCTTTGACAGGCTTTCCCCGTTTGCCCACTTCCAACCATTTTTGTAAATGGGCCCTTATATGCTTCTGTACCAATGGGAAGTAATCAGATAACCTGAAAATTAAAACAATGCAGAGTTATCTCCATCAAATGATAATAAGTTTACTGTGTGTATGCCACACAATGTAGAATTAGCTGTGTGCAGGAGCTACTGTGTGAGCACATGAGAGTGTGTCTGTTTGTGTGTGTGTGTATGTGTGCGCGCGCGGGGGGGGGGGGGGAGTGTTTGAAGAAGTATATAATGTGAGTCTAATGTAGGCTGATCCTCCATTTGGGGTCTCTACATACCGATGAAGAAGAACGGTATTGTTATTAGTTTGACTTTTGCAACATAAGAGAATGCAATAAGGAGGGTTGAAATGTCAAGAAAACAAGAGAAATGAGTGTAGTCGGTTTTCAAATCTTTCAGGGAAATTAATCCAGTATTTTAACTGTCACTGCCCTGTGGTAAATTGGCTCATTGGTCTTTGTCAATGAGCAGATCCTACCAAGGCAACAGCAACAATTGTTTGGCTAAGATCGAGTTATACTCCTTGTATTTCTCATTATGCCACGCAAGATTAGGCACGGTGGACTGATCTTCTGCTTGTCTTCATTTCTTGTGATTCAGAGTTCTTCCTGGCTCACTGGAGCTGGGTCCCAACACTACTGAGGCGGTATGAAGGGATATGGATAGCAAAACAAAAACAAATTTTAACTTTCAATCTGAAAGTTCTGCTCCCGTGACCAATAATAATAATAAAAAAGATAATTTCGAGAGCAACAATAAAGAATAATTTTGTCTCTTTTAAAGAAATATTAATACATAGTTTTCTTTGTTCTTATCGGGCAAAAATACCTTCCTTTTCTCGGGTTTTCATTGTAAAAAACATTTAGGCAGACTAGAGCGCAAAGACATATCTCTGCGGTTTTAATTTCCATAATCAAGATTACCTATCTGGTGTTAATCCTGCTTGTATTTGTTCTTTCATAGGAGGATGCTCATCCCCCACCACCGTGGGCAAACTCTTAGGTCCCATCAGGATATTCACTGCAGTGGGCCATTTCATGTCCAGTTGCTCCGGCTCTCTGTCAATCAACGTTTTAATGTTTTCTGGGCCGGTAACTCTCACTATTGGGTCTCCAAGGATATGTGTTTTGAATATGTTCCCATGTTCCTTCAGCTTCTCTGTGTAAAAAGTGGCTCCCTAAAATAAACATGAACATTAATCATCTTAAAATCTTAATCATTTATTAGATACATACAGTAACCGTCCTTTAAAAGTTTTCATGCACGCGCGAGTCCATTTCCTAAATCTATCCCGACTCCAGGCCTTTTACACCCAGTTGTCTCATGTGGTAAAGCCAAAGGGGCGACATAAAAATTCATTGATGTCTCAGAAAGAATTAAATACTAGGAGTTCTGTCATGTGTCAACCAATGAAGACATTTACCCCACCACTGTCCTTGGTGGGTCTACTTCTGTCTCTTGTCTTCAAGCTAGAGCTATCATCTTGCTTTTTCTAGCACTCTATTGATGAATGCTCTGTTCCACAAACACGCAAACACTGCTCGTTGTGTTCTATTAGATAGTCTCAGCTCTGCCTGCTGTGCCTTTGTCTGTGTGTGTGGTTGCTCTTGTTCGTTGGAGATGATTTCTTCCATGTAAATCATCTCTCTGTCAATTATCTATGAGAGAGATGACATTTTTTCCCTAGTACTGTAATTTATCTCTCTGTGAAAATGTCACTGGCAGGGTCAAAATGTATCTGCTCTTTTAACCAATCTTTTCATCTTACTTCCCTTTCGGGCGGTTCTATGACCCTCGTGTTTCGTGGTGCCCTAAAACCAACAACAAACAAACAAACTAACAAGTCTATTCCAAAAATTGGAATTGAAAAAAAATTAGAACAGTATTTCACTTTGCATTTTTTTCAATAATATTATTCTTTTAAGTAGAGTCTTTGGTAGTAGTAGTAGTAGTAGTAGTAGTAGTAGTAGTAGTAGTAGTAGTAGTAGTAGTAGTAGTAGTA
>JBCIKM010480919.1:0-10205 GCA_039654465.1 Melibe viridis | reverse complement strand
TACCCTTTCTACGTCGCTCCCAGATTGTGAATGTGAAGAGTTCTCACGCATGCAAGCTTGGCATCTGTCTTTAATTTGACAGAGGAGACGGTGTGTGTGTGTGAGAACGAGAGAAGATTTGCCAGCACTCAGTTCCAGCAACAGTAGCATCAGCAGCAGCAGGAGTTGTGGGAAAAAATCTTGTTCATCACTACTCCGCACAACAATATTAAATTCTTCACTGATGCTGCTTCCTCGCTTGTTTTTACAATTAATTTATTATGATTATTTTCTTTCAACCACGCTCACGAGCATTAAAAGTGTTGTTTAAACTTTTTTTTTTAACATAAAGACTATCGTATCCATTACGGTCACCAAAGCCCACAAGTGTATGTGTCCACAAGTGTGTGTGTTTGTGTGTGTGTGTCCACAAGTGTGTGTGTGTGTGTGTGTGTGTGTGTGTGTGTGTGTGTGTGTGTGTGTGAGAGAGAGTTTATGTTTGTATCAGTATCAGTTTCTTCTTTTTACTCATGTAGTATTATGTATAATACACAATTATTATTATTATATTATTAAGTCACGTTATTAATTAACCTTCCTTGCTTTTGTTTATCATTATAATTAGGAAAATGTTGATAAAGCCAGATCCATGTTTTGCATTTGTCATGGAAATGCTTTAATGAGAGAAGAGATGATGCTGAAGCTGAACTTGTGCTACACTGAAAGCTGATTTTAAGGACAGCCTCACTGAGGACAAGCTAATACCATAACGTAACAGTGAGGCTATCAGGACGCAGTCATCAAGACGTTATCGTGCTGGCTTTTTGGTCCTGAAAAGCTGAAACCCAAACCCATGTCCTGTCCTCTACATAAAGTTCAAAATTGTTCTCTCCTTACGACAACCCGTAGTATTAAGGTTAAGCCAAATTATTTCATGACGCCAATAACACAAAGGCGAGAAATAATGATGAAATTTACAATTAAAATTAAATATAACGAATGACATAGTCGTACAAGATACAGAGATTGAGAGAGCAGAGCAGAGAGAAAAGCTTTGTACACCCCCTCTTTGCTGTCCCCTCCAAAGGACGAAGGGTGGAAGTGGGGGGGGGGGGTTGGAGGGGGGTGGGTATGGAAGAACAAGGAAGCGAGAAGAAGAAAAAAAAAAATTCCGGCAACGCTAGGCCAAAACGTGGGGTGAAGTCGCCGCGAATTCACTCAACGCTTGGGTCTTTCTGACCTTGCACCCCGCGAAAGCCTACGTCTTGCAAGATCATTCTATGTTTACAATTCGAGCAGCCAATCGTTGAAGTGGGCAGAGCCAAGGCTTGGCTCCGCCCCCACGAGTGAGCTATATATAGGCCCGCCATTGCCGCGTGTAGTTATTGTAAATGGTAACACTTCGGAGCGTATTACACAGTGACTTGGATTTTAAATTGTTTTCAGCTATGGGTACACGTTGTGCGGGAGATATGAGATATACTTACGTGGACATTGGTGAAACTATCGCCCAGGTATGTATGCATTTCTTTTTTGTTGTCAAATGCTTAGAAAAAGTGTATGGAACTGTGTGTTGTATGGAGCTATCTCTCCGCATCCGATGGGGTATCAATATTAGTTGCTGCAATTATGAACCATTTAGGTTAACGGGTGTTCTCTTTTCATTTAATTGTTTTTTACTTTATGCCATGTTATAATGGAATTGTCAGTTGATGGGAGC
The DNA here is from genome assembly GCA_039654465.1 of Melibe viridis. Classification (NCBI taxonomy): domain Eukaryota; kingdom Metazoa; phylum Mollusca; class Gastropoda; order Nudibranchia; family Dendronotidae; genus Melibe; species Melibe viridis. The sequence goes on along the minus strand of JBCIKM010480919.1, from coordinate 8,506 downwards.
GATCCCTTTGCATTAAATATCAGTACAAATTTAATTTAAAAACGTGGTCAATGTCCTGGGTTTCACATAGGGAGGCATTTGAATAATCTTCAGTAATTGTAATTTAGCCGGTTAGCGTTTTTCGGTTATAGATATTCATTTGATATTCCGGCCACTTCCATTTCATAACTCGATTGAACATGCTGGGACTAGGTTAGCGTTTGTATCCTCAGGATAATCAATGGCACACCGGTAGCTTAATTCATTCAATAAGATAATCGGGACGACCGGTCGGATATTTTGTCGTGCGAAGGCATCTATTTCTCTTTCATCCCTTTCCTTGCTATTTATCGATTGTATCATTCGAGCTCAGGGATGGACACGCGGATGTAAAAAAAAAAATTATCCCCTTTCTATGGAATTCGTAACTTTATTTTGTCATCTTAGCGGTTCTATTGTTTATCAATCGGATATTTTAGACAGGACTCTTGTAGTCTTGCAATGTTAATTTAGTCTTGATGGTTTGTTTTGAATACAATGTCAATATCAGTTTGAAGCTTTCAACCTTTTTTTTTCTTTGAATTGTTTTAATCGCGTTTGAAATTTTTTTGAATCACTGCCTCTATCCCAAGACTTTTCACTGGCCCCAGCCCCGAACTTGTTACGATTTTGTTCTTCACTGGTCCGCAGATTCGTCTCTATTTCTGCAGAAAAATACTTGGTCCGGACTTGAATCCGAGCAGTGGTTCCTATTAAGCCTAAGTAGAAAATTATTACATTTTTTTTTTATATCGTGGCCACATAGGACCACTGTATGACCTTTCTCCCGCGGTAGGTAGACGACCATCGCACTGAGACTTTCAAATGAATGTCTCAGGTTCCGAGACCCAAGATCAGCAATATTTTTCTGAGCCGCATTCCGGATGGTCAGCGAGATATAATATCGAGTCATTTATCGGGCAGGAATGGTTTTCATGGGTTTAAGTAGGTAGGATTGATATCTATGTCTAAGCTAGACTTACCCGAGGTCGTTGATGTGCACGGCACACCGGAAAATCTGGGACTCGCAGGACCATTGTCGCGTTTCCTCCGAAAATAATTTATTCTTAATTTGATGGCGTTGCTTGCTGTGGGCCACAGCGGTAGAGAGCCAACTTCACTCGCTCTTGTATATGTATGATAAACCGTTCCAGCACATTTCGTTCTTGATAGTGCCGTTCAGAACGGCCTTTGCACTTGTCGCGCTACGCTTGAATACTGCAGGCCTACCTGGCCCTTAATACTCTACGTTGTAGCGCGCGGCCTGTTTTTGGTCGTCTCGACATTACCTGTGACATGGCGGTTTGGGGAGAGGATGGGGGTGGACTAGCGCGTCGGCCGTTTTGCTAAAACCGCTGTAATTCCTGTTATGTATAAGCAATTATTTGTTTTTTTCCCCTTTCCTGCAATCAACGGGGCTGCCACATATTTGAAAAAATACACCTTCCGTTCCACTTGCTGCTTTTTATCCCCGCCCTTCTAGTCTGGTTTCTTTTTCGTCTGTCAATCCACTCTTTACACTGTTTTAAACTGAATGTGAATTGTTTGTGTTAGTGGTATTTAAAAAAAAAATTTTTTTGCTTTTTCTTGCGTGGTTACAAATTTATTCATTTTTTACTCCATATTTACAGAGACGACGACGAACGGGTACATTCAAAAGTACCGGTCCTCCCCCTGAGAGACGTTGCACGATCAGCAGCACGATGCCCAACACAAGTTACCAAGTGACGCGCATGCGTAACTTGTCTGGAGGCAGCAGCGGAAGCACAGCAAGTGGGAGCAGCAGTGGAAGCTCCACTCAGCTGGACAACCAGTTCTCATCGGATAATCACATGTACTTTTCCTTGGATATCTCTTCATTTGCCAATCCTTCCCCTTCAGCTGGTCAGAGCAGGGGCGAATCTTCTTCCCCCTCCTCCCACCATCGGAAGTTGGACCGTAGTCTTAGTGACAGTGACAATTCAGGCAACAATTCCTCACACAGATCTGTTAATTCCAGCCGCTACAAAACCGAATTGTGTCGACCTTTTGAGGAGAGTGGTTCTTGTAAATACGGAGATAAATGTCAATTCGCACATGGCGCACATGAACTAAGGAATCTTGCTAGGCACCCTAAGTACAAAACTGAACTCTGTCGCACATTTCACACAATAGGATTTTGCCCCTATGGTCCCAGGTGTCACTTCATTCACGAAGATGACAAAGGTGACTCTAAACATGCAACCAGTGGTACCACCAGTCCAACCCTCAGTCCCACTGGCAGTGACCAGGACAAATTCTCCTACTCAGATTCTTCCAACATGAATATGGACAAAGCCCACCAGGTTAACAATTCTCTTTCTGTCAACATCAATAACTATGGTAATGTTGATCTTCAGTCTTTGGAGCAGCAGTTTGGTTCGGCGCTTAACTTAAACCGCAGCAGTGAATCATCCAGGAATATGTACAGCTCAACTGGAAAGTCCGATGAATATGACATTTTCAGTTGTATTTCTGTCTTCAACCCTGACGATGTGGATAATGAGCCAAAACCATCCAACTCAATTGTTCTCTCCAAGCAACCTTTGGATAACTATCCAACGTTTGTGGATACATCTTGCTTCTGGCCGTCCAGCATATCTTCGCAAAGTGTCGCACCTGTAGATCCTTACCACTATTCTCCTACTGGCTCAACTGGTTCAACGAGTTCTTCAGCATCTGATTCCAGTGGCAGTGATTGTAGTGGTAGCACGGAAAGCCTTGCAAGTTCTGGATACAGGGATTGGCATCCTCACATGCCATATGATTTGGTCTACTAAGTGTCAACAGATGTATATATGGTGCTTGTGCTGCAGTCCTCGACTTCAAGGTATTAAATGTGATTATTTCAGTGCTGTGTGGAACATGTGCAAATGAATATATTGTGCTGTGACATGGACTATTTTGGACCACGAGTCTCTTTGGGCAAGGACATGCGGGATTGACAAGCTAAGATCTGATAGAACGCCCAGTTTCTTGTGATTACCGTCTATTAATGGCATTTATGTTTTTCCACTCCAGTGTTCAAAATATCCCTCCCCCCCAACTCCCCTCCCCCAATTCTTACTTTTAATTTTAATACCCTTTGTCTTACTTTGCTCTTAATTAATGCCAAGATTGTCTCTTTACGAGTTACTCTTTGCTGAATCATCCTTATTTTTATTTTTTTTTACTTGAATATTTTCTTTGCAATGAATTGGATTTTGAATTTTGATTACTGCCAGGTTTATTTATGTACTTGACTGACATTACTGTGGTGTGTTGATCAGCTTTGTGGTCTGTTATAGCTTTCTTATGAAATATATTATTGGTTAGAAAATTCCCCCTTATTGATTAGGGAGACAAATTTTAGGCAATGATTGAGCTAGGTTAGGTCAATTTCTAAGTTACCCCGATCCCTGTATCGGATCCCTGTATCAACGCACATTAACTTTTGGGGCCAATCTTATGCTTGTTTTACGTTAGGGTCTGCCCTGTTCATTGTTAGTGGGCGAAAACTATCCAGTACCACGACTTTTGAAGTTTTGAGACAGCAGGTCCTATTCAATGCTCTAGATATATACCTGTTTTGGAAAAATCTAATTTGTCTTTTAAAGAATAAAGCTCAGGTCTTAATTTAATCAAACTAAGTGTATCAGCTCGAGATCAGATACATTTTTATGTTCACTAAAAGTATTTATTTTACCACATAGGATATACCCTTGGTGCTTTCAATGCTTGATGAATCATTGCCGTCGTGAGTTACTTTGCTAGGTCAACCCCAGCACATGTGGACCAATTATTTGCACTAACTCTTTTGTACATTAGATTTCCCCTACCTATCTGGTACAAAGTATTATATCAATGTAAGACCGTTAAATACAGGTTGACTCCCATTCTGCTTTGGGCTAAGAACTGTCACGGTGGTGCCTTTATTTTCCTTTTTCTATGGAGAGAGATGCCTTATCGGTTTATGTTTCTCATGTGAAATTTGCGGGTCTCCTTTACATTTCAAAGATAAAGTATCTTCAAATTTACAGATTATTGGAAGTTGCTATTATGCTATGCACTAGGTTATAACTGTGTTTGTTAAACAGAACTTTTCTGATCGGTGATTGTTCAGAGAGTTGTAACCTTATTTATTATCCTATAATTTATTTTATTTATCGGTGTATCCTTCCTCATAGTGTTCAAAATCATTTTTTTAAAAAAATTCAGTTTCATCTAACACGATTGACACATTTTCTCAATGATTGTTTTAATTGCTACTCAAATCATTTCTCATTATGGCTATGTCTTTTCCTTCCTGTCACTTTTTGTTTTATTCTGATAAGAGGTGGTAGTAGCAGCTAATTATTTCTTTTTGACATCTAACTGGGTGCTAGACTCCCATGCATCCATCTCTCTCTCTCTGAAATTGTATTCACGATACAGGCAGCAGCATTTTTTTTTTCTTGTCATAAGATTTATGTTTGAATTTGTCTAGAAGTTAAAAAATCATAGGTGCTAGATTGCAGGCTGTGGACTGGCGATGAAATTGATTTCGACTTTCACTGACAAAGATTCAGCGTTTTCTGTTCAATCTTTCTTAGTCTGCTTTGCACAAATCCTAGGCACTGGCACCTATGATTCCCGTGTGTATTGTATGTGTGTATGAGAGGGATAATTCAAGGGCCCAGTTTGATTGACTGTTGGTTGGAAACAAAGCCTCCTGTATTTTCTTTTAGGGCAGCTATCGGCTTTTTCCTTTCTTGGGCAGCTGGGAAGAATGTGGGGCTTTGTGGGTTCACAAGACTGGTATGTCGGTATTTGGCTTGAGTCTTGTTCGACCGCAACTATTTATCCTAGCCATTCCCCTACTTCTGTATGGGTCATGGCACCATCAGTGATCTGGGTCTTTCGTCACATTAGGTAACGCTTGGTTAGGCCTGAGTATTTGGTTAACTTTCCTGTAAGATACCTGCAAAATGCACTGATGACGTTCTGTTGTGCTCTTAGTGTGGGATGTCTTGATGGATTGATATATAACTTCCAATTTATCAATGGATACCATCTATTACTTGACTTTCCGGGCATTGATAGGTGCCGACTGGCCAGATCAAATTTAACGGATTATTTTGTATTCCCTTTTTCCTTTTTTTTTTGGGGTAGCTCAAGATAAAACTTAATATTTTTACCTTTACTGCCTGATCGCTTTGACAATATATGAATGTAGACTTCAAACGGGTTGCAGCTCAAGCCAGCAGCTGTCCTCCCCAATTATCTGATCATTTCACGTGTATAAATAACCATAATGTATTTAATATCCCTTCCCCATCTCTTTGAGACTGGTTGGTGATCATTTTTATTTTTTGTTTGTTCTCAATGTTCCCGCTCTTGCAAGGGCTGGTGAATTGATGATTCTTCTAAGTTCGTGGATGGGGAGCTTTGTTTGAATGCACTGATTGAATTGATAGGATTGTGAGCTCTTTGCAGAATGTTGGTTCCCCATGCCTGATCTGTCTTTTAGTTTTTTTTAATCTTTGACCTGACGAATGCATACACGTGTGCGAGAAGCCTGTGTCGCTTTTTAGTTTTGTTCACTTATGTAGCAGTAAGAAATGGAACATTTTGTTTTTTTCCAAGGCTGGTTAGCCTGGGCTATTTCTGATCCCAAAGGCAAACTACAGTATATTTGTGAGATATGTTTGAGGAAGAATGTCCCGAAAGATTTTTTGATTTTTTTAAAAGAATGTATGAACGTTGATCCAGTTTGTATTTTGTATTATTGAATATGTCGCATTTTGCCCTGATACTGACAGCTCTTGAAAAGGCTTTGCCATTTTTGTGTGCTGTACTTTTTGTACAATAATACACACGTGATTAGAAGTTCAATTCAGGATTTCGTTTTAATTTCTTACATACTTTCTGGAGTGGTAACGCCACTTGTGTCCCAAGTGAAAGTTTTCTGGTAACGGTACTATGTAATATGCAAGGTCTCTCCCATCTGGTATATTGAGAGTGTTACTACATATGATAGCACCGTTATCAGGAAACTGAATGTATATATCATTGTGGTATTTGTTTGTGAGAGGTTTTAAAGTGTATATCACCTCTATACTGTTTTACTGTTCCTTCTTTAAACTATGCCTGTCATCTTGCTTTCCTCTGGGTCCCTCTGACCTTTGGGCCCTGAAACCATCAATTGGTATAAAGAACTGGTTCCGATCATTTCTCAAACATGTCTTTTCAAGGGGGGGGGGGGGTGGATGGGGGCAAGCTGTTTTCATTTTAACTCTACTAATGACTAATATACCCCTCGCCTGATACAGACAGCCTTGGCTGTGTCTCGGGGCGAAATATAAATTTCGTTGACGAATGCGGATAGTGATACCTGCATTCCTCTCTCTCTCTCTCTCTCTCTCTCTCTCTCTCTCTCTCTCTCTTGGCACCGCACACTGTAGTTTGCAAATCGATCGCCTCTCCCCAAATGTCCTTAGGATGTTCGATCTCAGCACACTGCACTGTTCTCCCTGGGAATGTTTTTGACTCAGACAGTATTTTTTTCCAGTTAACATTATGGCCTTCACACTGACTTTTTCTTGTCACTCAGTGTGTTTGGTCCTTGCGACTTGGCTGTGATCCAGCAGGCTGCCTTGCATCCTAGCTGCCTGCCATCCAACGGACTAATGCCAATAAAAACATCACAAAAGTGTTAAATAAGACTGGCCTGTCGCTCCATTCAAGGTGCACTTCTTGCAATGCACTTCGAGCCAGTATTTAGCCTTGTGTAGGATTGGATTTTTTATTTTGTTTCTTCAGGCGCATAATGAATAAGCTGGTGCGCTTTTATAGGAGCCCGCGTAGTGTGAAATTGGATCTCGCTGTATTACAATCTGACATGGCATTCTCTTACCAATATTATGGCTGGTGCAGTAAAAGGCTAGTATGTAATAAGACCTGGATGGTGGGTGTACTTGGTGGGCGCTTCTCCTTCTGGTTTCTTATGGTTGGTTTATAGTTTAATGTCTTACTTTCCTGGTTGTGTTGCAAAGACCCTAGGTCCTCTTCGTCCTGTTATGGCTGTGACTGACCGTGACCGTTTTATAACTTTATAAAGGGAGATTTTTAGTCACGGTAACTGTAAATCTTTTTAGCAAGTGTCATTGGAAAGAATCCAGAAGGTTATACTTATTTTTAAAAAAACAAAGGGTCATTCCCAACCTCTTAGATTCGACATGGAAGTTGAAATGATATGATGTACAAAGACTGAGAAAAGGAATGAACCACACTTAAGGAATGAACCACACTTGTTCAATTACTACGTGTAACTAAATCCTTCGATAAACAAACAAACCAGGACACTTATACTACTGTGGATCGAGGAATAGGACACTTCGTACTTGCCCAAAGCAGGCATGGACAGTCTTGTTAAGTGTTTTATACGTTTCTTTCAGACCTTGTCCTTAGGTCTTAGTCTTAGAGCACCAGTTAACAACAGGGCCATAACAGGGCCATGCATGGCCCGCCCGGACTGCGCCAATTAGGCCGCCTATCTCCTAATCAGGTTTGGCAACTGGCACTTGCTTTATATCAATTTAATGTGTATCGAGTTACCACAGGCAAAGGTGAACGGCTCAGTCTCAGTAAATTGCATTGCGGGACAGGCGGTCTCTGTTGACTTGTTTGTGTATACCTGCCTCCAACCAATGTTTATTAAGTGAAAGTGTAGTGTGTGTGTTTCTGTTTTTCCTAAGTAAAGACCATTCGTGGTGTGTAAGTGGGCATAAGATGAAGTGACGTGTGTCGCCAACAGAGGCCTCACGACACTCCCATGATACATACACAGGTTATTGGGCGCACGGGCTGAAACTTTCTTTAGTATCTTAGTTAGCTGACTGGAGAACAAGACGCGCAGCCCCACGGACCTAAGAAGATTCGTCTGGGAGTGGGAGTTCAGCTTCAGCAGAGTGCGAACAGACTGCATTTGTATCTCGCTTTTCCAAGGTCGTACTGAGTACTTTTGTTCACAAAGGGGGTTTAAAGATCTTGGGTCTTCGTGTACCATAATGCTGTTATATGTGATGGCCATTGCTTATTTTTGTAAGGAGGGATGATATTTTTTTCACTGTAAATCATCTCTCGGTGGTGTCTATACGTGTTTTGAGAGATATTTATTTTCCTCTGGGCTCCTATGACCCTCGTGTGTCGTGGGGCCCTAAAACCTCCAATAAACAAACAAACAAATCGTCGCTTTCATCTCTAAGTGGGCTCCAGGCCTTTTACACCCAGTTTGTCTCATAACTGGGCTGTAAAGCCAAAGTACAACATAAAAACTTCATTGGTGTCTCAGCAAGAGCAAAACTCCCATAGTCTTGTTCATGAATCAACCGATGAAGACATTTACCCAGCCTCTGTCCTTGTTGGGTCTACTTTTGTCTTTTGGCTTGAGCTATCATCTTGCTTTTTCTAGCACTCTCTGAAGTGCTCTCTTTCACAAACACACATGCAC